>JASAON010001657.1:0-237906 GCA_030849065.1 Jaenimonas drosophilae
CTTTGCGCGATACTTGTTGTTGTTGTTCTTGGCCATTTTGTTGGTGTTGGTTGTGTGGATCAGTAGAAGAAGGAAGCCTAATGCGCTGGAGCTGATGGAGGATGCCTTCGGGGAGTGCAAAGTTGATGATAGGGGTTGAGGAAGGAGTATTAGCGTCAAGAGCAATGAATTTGGTGAAGAGTTTGTCTGGTGAAGAAGAATGTTGGGCGGAGCGGGTGTGTGGAAACTCAGCTCAGCAGAGCCGCGTGGAACACTTCAGCGGCCTTGACCATGCTTCGGAGGAGCGGGAGGGCGGTGAAGTAAAAGTGGAGATGATGTTCGTCTGCGCGTTGCGCATCCTCGTTAACGATGCTGTGCATGATACTTCCATTGTGGGGATAGAGGAATAGAATACGCGTGGCATATTCTTGCTGGCCAGCAAATGCTGTGCGTGTGAGTGATGTCCATTTGGTAGAAGTTCTTCGTGAGGCTCGTGAAGTGGACCGGGCACGGTAGAGCACCTGTGCGTTCATTTGCGATTCAGTGGCGTCAAGCTGACTTCGACCCACGATTGGGAAGGGCGTATGGTGAGGTGGCGGAAGAGCTAGCGGAAAAGGATGCTGCTGAAGTAGGTCCGCAAGATGAAAATTTCCTGCGTCGACCAGCGTCACGTAGTTTGCAAGAAGGGTGAACTCAGCGCGGTAGTGTTCGCTGAGGTCCGCCGCGAGCTGCTGACAGCTTTGGCAGAACTGTCCATCATATGAAAAGTTGCTGCCACCTGCGACAATTATGGCAATTGGTCGTCGGCAGAGAGGGTTTTGCGGTATGTGTCGGATGTCCGACGCAACGCAATTGGCGCGAATCAGTGCATCAAGGAGAACCGGCCAGCTCCACATGAGCTTACTTTGCAGTAACCTCCACGTATCCACTAGTTGGTTGGCTTTGGTCAGAGGATCGGGCCGACTAGATGAATCCTCTGCGTCGTTCAAAGCTTCCCTAAAATCATGAGCTGCGCTGGAGTCATGCTCAGCTGCTGCGCCAACTATCCACTCGAGAGCCTCCTCAAGTGTGTCATCATCATCAGCATCGGTGAATGTGAGCTCCACGATATCTTCATAGTCATCCGCAGTGTCCTCTGAATCGCACGAAGCAACGAAGGCGCAGAAACAGAGAAGAATAAGGATGGCAAGAAACACTGACTGACGGCGACTTCGATGGCGGAGTGAATGCATCAGTACACCCAGCAATTCCTGGCACACCTCTACTATATGGGCCTTTTAACTGCACAAAGAAGTTAACAAATTACAATGAGAGGATATATTGAGTCACACTTCACAAGGTCAGAACGGTCATCACGTGTGTTCTTGGGGGGTGAATGAGGGGAGTGGATGTCACCATCTTCGCCGAGTACACAGCAAATGACTGCATAGAACGAGTTGGTCAATGAAGTGGATTGCTCCAGCTTCATCTCCCATCGGGTCAAGGCTCCCCTACGGTAATATGGAGAAGGGGGGTGGGGCGGAAAAGATAATATGCTGTTTGCGCCTCACGCATCGCCATCAACGAAGGGGGGTGGGTAGAGGAGGAAGGGGGAGGGGGGAGCATGCAAGGGGTTGCCTTCCCCCACCGTGGCTTGGAAAGGGCCACTCAGGCTCTAGCTCTAGGAATCCTTGTTCGTCGGATGTACCAAGCTCCATTTCACCTTGAAGCGTGTCGCTTCAGTAAAAGCACACCAGTTGATCGCTCATATTCGAGTAGTTGAGCATGCACATTGGTTCGGTGGTTCACAGTTGCCTGTAGTGGTGATGGGGTGATCTGCGTCACGAGGAGTGGTATGTGATTCCCGCCGGAGGGCAGTTCACTCATCACCAACTCAGGCAGAGGTTAACCAACATGCTAGGAACAACAAAGAGCGAAAAAACTGGCTATTGTGCGGAGTTGTTGTCAGCCGCAGGTGGGATGAGTATCCGACTGTGAAAGACGTGCATCTGTTGTTACAGCCTCTCATTGGCGATAAATGGATGTTCTAGTAGCTGCTTGGTGGTGGAGCGGAGCTTGTGATCAAGACAGAGGCAGTCCTGCAAAAAAGAGAGGAAATCGGGATCGGTCATACCTGCGGCAGCCAGCTTGGCGCGCAGAACTCGATATGGTCCATTCTCTGGAGTACCTGCTTCGTCGCTCGCAGGAGATGAGGGCGCCCCTCGACCAGGTGACCGTCCTCCCTGAGATGACTCCTCCTCTCCGCCTCGAGGTCGGTAGTGGGGGAGCGGGTGGTACACGTAGTACGTCTGCGGCTCCTCCTCCTCGGCAGCAGCAGCATCATCATCACGCTGCGTTGCTCCTTCGCGGGGTCCTACACCTTCGTAAATGCAGCCAAATTTGTTTACAAATTCATGGGTTCGGCGTCCTTCCCACAGTACTCGTCGAGGTATAGGTACTCCGCTGACGTAGACTATGCGTGCCAGCATCTCCGGGACGGTTTCTGCACTGAAGAGGACATCCCCAGTGACCAGCTCCGCCAGGATAGCCCCGAGTGACCACACATCAATCCGGCCATCATAGTCGCAGCCCAGAATGACCTCTGGTGCTCGATAGCTTCTACTCTGAATATAGGAACTTAAGTGGTCGCTGAGAAAGCAGCTGCTGCCGAAGTCGATGACCTTGACGGTGCACTGACGGTGAGACACGAAGAGGATGTTCTCAGGCTTGAGATCGGCATGAATAAGATTCAGGCTGTGAACATAAGCCAACGCTTCAGTCACTTGACGCGCAATTCGCCGGAGGCGAGGAAGGGTGAAGTAGGGCTCAGCCTCCTCCTCACGGTTATATTTGCTGTACTCATAGAGGTTGTCGGAGAGTAGTTCCGTCACCAGCATCGTGTGTTCCTTGTAGTAGAAAGCATCGATGAGGCGAATAACGTGTACATCATCCGGATCGCTGAAATGATTAATGAGTGTCAGCAGTCGAATTTCATCAAGTGATTGATCAAAAAAGTCTTTGCGGTTGGTGATGATCTTGAGACAGACCTGTCCATAGCCACGAATCTTCCGCCTCTTCTTGGTTGTCTTCCCATGCCCCTCACCGTTTGAGTTCAATTCTCCTCCACACTCCTCATCCGCCTCACCTTCATCGGCGTAAATGGGATCGCAAAGATCATAGCATCGAACCGCACGACTAAATGTAGCCTTTCCCAATAAGTTCACAATTTCGTACCGGTCAGCAATCACTGTGCCAGCAACAATGGGGAATGCCGACTCTTCTTCAAAGCCAGTCTTGAACGGATCCATAATAACGCGAAGGTTGAAAGTTCCCATCATCGTGGAGGGGGCCCGTCCTTCCTTCACCAGTCGCCGAAACTCTTGACGTCGTGCATGACGAGCCTCTGCTGCGTTGAAGATGATACCTCGTTCGATGTCCACGACAAAGTCAAAGCAGGAGCGTGGCTGAAAGTTTGCCTCACGAAGTGACGCAGAAGCCTCAACATCGGAGTGAGCTCTGGATGCAAACGCTGTCTGGCTGATTTCAATGGGAATGCGAGATGATGATGATGAGTCCGAAGAGGTTCCATTCCCCGCTTTCATCGCCTGCTTCGCGCGTTCGAAGGCCGTGCTAAGTAGTCGAGACTGTGCTTCTGTTACCCCACCACCAAAGGGATACAACGGGACGCGATCCACTACTCTGCCACCCTTCTGGTGCGCCCCTGTACCTGCCTGTCCATTGTCGGCCTCAGAGGACTCTTCGGGGTCCACAGGGATGCATGTGCCGTTGGAGGCTCGGCGAAGGGGCTCTGGTTGCCAGCGCGAGGAGGCGACCACCTCAAAGGCAGCGGGGTCTGCCGCCTGAAAATACACCACCGTCTTCACGCCATCATAAACAGTTTCAGCATCATCCTCATCTTCACCCTCGCTTCCGCTGCTGGACATCGTCTTTGGATGAGATGTGGACTTCCGTGAAGCTGGGTGCAACTCGACGGGGTCGTGGTGACGATGCTCAGCAGGCTGGGCTACAGCGTCGGTTGTTGCGGAGGTTAGGCCAGGACTGTCGGGCGACGCTACTACTGCGGGCGTTGAGACAGAGGGTACTGAAGGTTGAGATTTGGCTCCTGTGGCGGGGTTGAGAGCGTTCATGAGGGCTTCATAGGAGCGCTGGTTTTGTTTCCCAGCGAGAGAAGCACGACGGCGCGCGTTTCTTGACGTTTCCAGCATGTTTTCCGCTAAAGCCTTGAGCTCCTCAATGATCTCATCAGTGTCCTGTGAGTACGCTGCTTCACCCCCACGCGCTGTCGGAGCGGAGCGGATCCCGTTTGAAGTGGTCTGGTCATGAAGGGAATCCTCACGCAGCGACGCGCGCTCTGTCCTCACTGTCGGCTCTCCCATACTGAACCCGATCTGTACCGTGTCCTTGTGCCTCCTGTTGTGTTTTGGTGTGTTATTATTGTCGCAGAGATACCCCACCAGGTCGGTTTTACTCGATGACTCGTTGGGTGTGAGTGTGGAAAGGGAAAAATGAAGAAGTGAGGAATGGCACCCCCAATCTCCACGTATCAAACGACGGAAAAGAACGCGTGAGAACGTGTAATTTCTGGACTGGGAGACGCAGCTGATGCTCTATTGAAGGGTGTATCTACACACGTTCTGCCCTCAATGATATGGAACCCCCTTCAGCTATATTGCAGAAACTGGTGATATTGTCCTCACCGCACGAACGTACCCCTCCACTCACACAATGGCACCCTATCACCTTCCACCAATGAGGAAACACGAGGAAAGGTGAGCGAAATACTGGCTAGCCAGCGGCGTTGGTCGACTGGGTTTGCGGGTGGAATAGAGGATGGAACTGAAGCTCGACGAAGTGTGGAAGTTGTGGTGTCAGTTGCCACAAGTTCCTAAGTTCCTAGGCTTCTTTGGAGTTTCAAGTACTCCACAACGGCGGCTTAACGGCAAGACGGTTGCCCCGTTCTTCTTAATCAGGCAGGCTCTGTGATATGCGTAATAAACAAAATGAGGGTGCAGAAAAGCAACAGGAAGGAGTGTTGAGCTAGGTATGTGATGGGTATTTCCTTGGTTGGAGAGGAAGAGAGAAGGAAAAAGAAGCAGAGCCACATGCATATTCGCACCACATACAGTCATTGTTGCAGTCTTCGTCCACCGCCGCACGGGTCTGAAAATGATGCAGATTGTTGAGTCGTGTAGCCAAAGAAACAACGAACAGATGATGAATGCTATACATTGTCGCAGAAGTATGTTGCCACAACGCCATGGTGAGGCCAAATAAAAAAAGAGCATCTGTCGGGAAATAAAGAATTACATGTCAAGTGGTCCATTCCACCACAATAAGCGAGCCCCAAGTACATCGTAAGATCGTACTCTTACATACATTCCAGTTGGCGAACCTTGCTCGGCAGCAAGAAAGGTGTCCTCGTTTCCAGAAGACATCGAGGTGTGGTGTAGAGCAACTGGGTGGTACCTTCATCTATTCTATCCGCCCAGCTTCGGCCCCAACAGTCACATGCCACTGGTGAGCACATTGTTCTCTCTCTTATACGTCAAGGGAGCACAGCCCAGCAACGCCACGAAGCGTCCAATGATCGCCAGGAACCTGGTGCAGAGATGGAATCACGAGTGTTACGATGTAGTTTGTCGATACACCTGTCGTGGAAAGCGTACCAGCACGAGAGCTCACCTTGTACAGCGGGCAGTCGTAGGTCACTGCGTAGTGATCTGCGACATCTGCTGGGACAGGCTCAAAGTGCAGCACTGGAAGCTCGACGGTAAGTGCACCTGGTCGAGATTCAACCAGCCCACAGGCCTCCTCATCCCATCCACAGCCCTCGAGGTAGATGCCATGCACGTAGGCACCAACAAGTCCAGCAGTCCGCTGGGACATGGCAGCCTCACTTTCCGCAGGAGTCAAGGCCTTATAGCGGAAGTGCAACGAGTCGATGGGAACGTGCAGTGCACGACTGCGGGCCTGGAGAATAGCAGTGATGAATCCCTGCGGAAAGAAAAGCCCCGGAAGCCAGAAGCTCGGGGGTGCACCTTCCTTGCGCCAGCGGTCAATGAAGGCAATGCGGTGCAAGAAGTCGTCAAAGTATGATCCTAAAGGCTTCAATGAGAGATATCCAACACTGTTCCACGGATCCGGAACCTGGTTGAAGGCCAAACGAGTCGCCATGCGTTCCGTCTTTGCAGTCATAACCACCTCACCACGGATGGCTCGAATCAGCTCCTTCAGATTGGCTGACATGGTCGTGATGAGACGGTTGTAGAGGTCAACTTCATGGGAGAGCAACGTGTGGAGCGGAGCATCGGCGGGGAGGACCACCACTGTGGCATTGCTTGTGTCCACCCCTTCCATCGCAACTACTGGTTGGTACCGAGGCAGCACAGAGGGCACGCGATCGAGTAGGCTTTTGGCGAGATGCATGATAGGGTTGTCTTCAGCATCTCCACTTCCAGCGTCCGCAGACCCACTGGTTCCACTACCGCCACCAGCGCTGATGCTAACCAGTGCTGAGACTAAGCCAGCCGAATGTTTGCGATCCACGGAAATGCTCGCGTTCCCATGAAGTCCAAAGGTCTGCGGGCTAATGTTGTCAGTAATCTCGCTCTCAACAATAGACATCAAGTCCTCATAGCTGCAGCTTTCAGGGAGTGCAGGGATGAACCCCAATGCATTGCGGTCGCTCGTGGACTGGCATACATCTTCAGAGAAAAACTGCTTTGCCATGACCTCCAAGCAGCGCGTATCCCACATGTCAGTGACGCGACCACCGTAGTCGATGGTGCCCAGCATGAAGGAGAGCTCCGCCCACGGTGTGGGTTCGTCCTCGCGGAAGCGACTCAGTGCAGTAGTGATGGTGCACAAGCCCGCGGCGAAATCCGCGCCGCCCCACTCGTATGGTTGATTCCAGCCTAGAGGACAGAACTGGCGACGCTCCATGATGACGCCGTGGAAGATGGCCAATGTGAAGACCAATCGCTTCCATCGGGCAGTCTTGGTGACGGAGGTTTGGGGGGACTCCGCAATAATACCGCCTTCTCCCTCATCATCCTCGGACATCAGTTCATCATCGTCATCCACCACCATCACCTCCTCCGCTCGACTGTTGTTTCCGGCGACCGTTCCCCAGGCTTCCATGACAGGGGCGATACTCAAGGTATCGCGCACCTTACCCTTCAGACCCAGAGGGGGTTCACGAGTCAGCTTCATACCAGCCTGCAACACGGCAGCCGGAAAGGAGGGAGATGGGCTACTAGTGAGCCACAGTCGAAAGTCCTCATGCGTCTCAACTGGGTTGATGGCCTCAACGAGTTGCTGGAGCTTGGGCATCCAAGACGCGTAGACGTGGCAGTTCTGAAGATACACCCAGCACCCTTCGCGGCGCCCATCCTCGATCATCTTCTGCGCTCGTGGGCCTTGATCCTGGCCGAGGGACAGCATGTACTTGCGGTCAGTAAACCCTTGCTCATCTGCAAAAGAGCAGAACAGAGTGGTCGGGTCAGTACCTGGAGATAACACAAAGATGATTGGCGTCAGCTTTGTACTATCGGCAAATGCCTCGGAAATGCTGAAGGCTGGTGCCCGCGTGTATCGTTCGCCAAGGAACGACTTGACTAAGATCTTCACCATCGCATGAAGCTTTTCAGGGCGAATGGACTTCAGAAGCATAACCTGGTGCCATAGATTCAGCTCGTTGATGATGGCTGGCATTTGGGCTAACACATCTTCTCCGTACACCTGAGTGAACCAGACACTCCACTTCCCTTGGTCGCCAAAGAAATCTTTGCGAATGCTGGAAAAGGCTCGGGTACTGCAGAGGGCTCCAAAATCTGCCCACATGACGGTGTTCATGTAGGCTGGTCGACGACTCTCCTCCATGAACTCTGAGGGAAGCGAGCGTCCTACTCCTCCACGCAGGAAGAGACTCCACTCATCCTCGGCAATTTCTCCTTGGCTCTTCATCACTGTCGTCGCCAACAAGAAGCTAAAGAGCAACTTGTGTCGTTCAAAGAGACCACGGCAGACAACACGGTAGGAGGCCCACGTTACTTCCTCCATCAGCATCAGCACACGTGCCTCTACGGCTTCATCACTGAGGTCTTCATTCTCCTCCTCATCCTCTACCACGCCGCCACTAGCCATAATGAAGCTCTGTTCTATAATGCTGCTCGTCTCTAGAGTGTTGTCCTTGTCAAGCGGGTGCTTTTGGGTGCTCTCGAGAACTGAAACGACGAGTCCCTTGAAGAACTGAAGAGAATACTCATACATGGGGTCCACCTTGGCAAGATCCGCAATGACGCCGTAGATGAGTGATCCCCGCGTCGCCAGTGGACGGTACTTCTCTCGAGTTTGGGAAATCATCGCATTCGTCTCCTCCACCAACGCCAGCTCCTTGGCGATCTTTTCCGACGTAGCCTTCGAAGTTTGAAGGGCGTTAATGAGCTCGATGTTATCCAGGACATCACCAGTGGCTTCGTTCAGCATGCGGAGCACCTGCTCCTCTAATGCCCGAATCTCCTCGCGGTTTGCGGCGATGGAGACGATGCAACGATCACTGCTCTGCTGCAGAGCGGCGCGTTCAGAACCAACGATATCGGCCAGGAGCTGCTCCTCCAAGCCTTCTCGGGTCACAGTGAAGTTCAGCACCGTAAGCTTCACCTGAAGCTCGGGAGTCAAAACGGGATTCGAGAGTTTTGTTGTGATGAAGAGTTTGAACTTGTCATCATAGGTGACTTCCTTGTCACCAAGAAGAACGACGTTGCGTCCGCCCGTGCGCCGAACCTGTTTCAGCAGAATCGGGTCGAGGGCAGCATCCAGCGTCTCTCCAACGCTCTCCAACAACACTGATTGACCAACCTGAACGGCGTTCTCGATGCTGCGCATAAAGTTGTCATCGGTCAACTTGAGAACTAAGAGGTTGGACCCAGCGCCGCTTTCTTTCTTGCGAATGAATGCATTGGCCTGTCCCTGCGGATCAATCATGTAGCACCACCGTGCGCTTCGATGAAGAATGGTGGCGTTCTGAGTGGAGAAGGTGTCTCTTGGAAGAGACTGCAGGGCCCATTGTTGCACTGTGGAGTCGGGCATCATCTTCTCCAGAGCAAAGCTGCTATCAAATGGAATCTCAAGAGAAGTGCACTTGTCTCGCCACTGCATCACCAGTTCCTCTCGGAAGGCTGTAGGGAACGGGCCGAGGTAGGCCACACAGCCGGCTCCCATCGCCGCAGTGCCCACTACTCTTGCCCGCTGTTCATCCAAGGAGCGCAGGCTATCCTCCCATCGAAGACGCTCTGAGGCAAGCCCACTTGTCAACTGATCGGCACGGTTGAGACGTGCAACTGCAACCTCAATCTGACGATTCAGTCCATCTGCTCGGTCCTGTGCCTCTCGTGCTGCAACTTGGAGGGCGTGAATCTTGTCAAGCACCCGCTGCAGTGCCTCCTGCTTCGTTTGGAGATTAGCGCGTGCAGCAGCAACCTTTCCCTCAGCTTCCTGCAGCCGCTCCTTCTTTGGTGCAACCTCCTTTGCGACGAAGTAGTACTTGTGCATGGCATGAACCCACATGCACATGGATCGGCATGGCACCGATGTCTTTTCAATGACATCAGGGACAAATGTGGGATCGTTCACGAAGACTGCAACTTTGCGGATGATCGCCATGGACATCTCATCGCGGGGATATTGCGTCAGGCGAGTAATGAAGTCCATCTTTCCCAGGCAATTCTTGGCGTTGGCCCATCCCTCCTTTTCCTTGAGCAAAATCAGCACTGCATTCATTGTCTTCTCGACGTTGGTGGGTGGTGTGGTGAAGGTCTTGATTTCCTGGATATCCTTGGCACTCAGGGTTTCTAGCGCAGCCTCAGCCGCCTGAAGGGCAGGCATCGCTTCTGCCAAACCCTCCTCGCATTCCACTCGAATTCCTTCTGCCTCGTCCATCAGGCCCTGAGCGACAACCTCTTCCTTGGACTGTTCCTCCTTCAAGATATCCGCCTCCTTCTGTTCGCGCTGCACAGTCTTCTTCTGATCCTCCGCCTGCTGAGCAGCAGCGTTCAAGGCCGGCTGCATGTCACTGATTTGCTTCTTGAGGACGGCAATGGTGCTATTGGCACCATCAAGCTTCTCCAGACCTACTCGATAACGACGAGCATTGGCATCTATTTGCTTCCGTAAATCTTGCAGCATCACTTGATATAGCTCCAGCGCAGCAAGATAGCTTGTTGGAGTGGTGTGATTGCGACGGTGCTGCTGCTCGTACAGCTCCTTCGAGGCCTTCTTCACGGAGCGGTGGACATGGACCATTAGCCCACTCAGGGAGGAAATGGTTTGGGGGTCAGGGGTTTCTTCCGGTGTTTTCTCCTCCTTCTTTTTGGATGTCTTGCCATTGTTCTTGGGACCTGCCTTAAGAATTGCCTGTGCGACGGCGTGGAGAGCGTCCTCAGGCCACTCTGTGAACCAGTCAATGGTGGTACAGTTGACCAAGGCCGGGAACATTCGCAGGCGCTCGCGGAAGCTTCCACTCATAGGAGACATGCACAAGGCGATGTGCATACGCTCACGGCATCGAGCGACGAAGTACTGGTAAATACTGGAGCGGGTCTCTGGACGTCCAGCGTTGAGGCAGGGCTCACGGCAGTACCGAAGAATAACCTCCAACTCCTCCAGTCGCATCATACCAGGGACTTCACCAATGTTTAGGACATTGTTAATGTCCTCTAGCATCTCTGTGCATACAATCTGGGGGTCTGACAGCTGAAACACAACCTCCTTTCCACGTGCTCCACTATCCAGTAGTGCCTTGCGCATCTCATCACGGAAGTCCTCAATGCCGTAGCCTCTTACGATGTTGACGCTCTGAAGATCCATTGTCATCATGGATGCGGCTAGACGGCAGAGAGAAGTTCGACCACTACCTCCAACGCCAACCAACAATGCGTGGCCACGGGGCTGGTTGATAATACGACAGATGCGTGACAAGTGCTGCACTGCCTCAGTGAACAGAACCAAGTCCATGTTAGTGGTGCTCTGCATGTTGTACTCCGCCAAGCACTGGTACACAACATCCTGGGTGTGTGGGCCGGGCTCAATCTCTTGGTACTCACGGTTTGTGTTACCTCCCCAGTTGCCGTACATGATGGTACGCAAGGCAGCCTCCGTGATGGAGTCCGCGTTGGAGAAGTTCTTGTGGATAATCTCCGAGCAGCAACGCCACCACCAGCCACGATCGCTGTCATCGACAAGTCGATCATGAAAGACTCGCGATGCTTCGTGACTCCAGAGGCGAATAAGCTGAGTTTGTTCCTCGCAGTTGGCTGGCTTCACTTGGAGTACTCCCTGAATTACTTTGCTGACGTCACGCAAGTTGAAGGTGCAATGAGTCTTCTCAGGGGTGGGAAGACACTCCACAGCAATGCGCTGGTACGCCTCCAAGGTGCTGTCCACAGCTGCCCCTGCGAGGTTGACGATCTCTTCAGAAAAGGACCGAGCCTCGAAGAAGCTCTTAAGGATGGCAACATAAATGGTCTTCATCGCCGCAGGCGACAGTTGAGGGACACAGAAGGTCAGCATCTTTGAGGTGAGGCGAGGAGTGAGTTCGTTTTTGCCACCACCAGGCTCACCGCAGCAGCAAATGAGCATGGTATGAACAATCTCCTTGAAGAAGAGCTTCTTGCGGTCGTAAAATCCTCCCTGAGTGATCATCTGGCGAAGCAGTTCGACTGGGGGGGCAGCACCGTACTCTTCCAGTTGGGGCACGTTGCAATCATCAATGACGGCGATCATGATCTTCTTACCAGGCGGGGGGCCAAGTTCCTTGTCGCCCTTGCGCTTTGTCAGCTTACTCTCGATTGTTTCCTGTAGGCTGTTCGAAGAGGTCTGGGCGCTAAGGGTGTAGCTGAAGGTAACGTACTCGCTGCCCGCGTCCTCCGTCTTGAGGGCGGAGAGAAGGAAGTTGTTCACCGTGGAGGACTTTGCAGTACCCGTCAAACCGTTGAGGAGGATGTGGTGAGAAACGGTGGTGGCGGTGTGTAGAAGGTAGTTGAGGATGACTGTGTGCTCGGTCGGAACGACCAAGTCAAAGAATGGCAGACTGGGGTCGTAGTGGAATGCGGGAACCAGCTCTGACCAGCGGCGCCAATCACAAGTGTTCTGGTCGACGCAGTAGTCAAAGACGTTGGTTGCCTCGGGGTCAGTTGGGAAGTAGAGGGAGACACCATGCACCAACTCAAGCATCTTGGTAGAGAACCGCTCGCGGAATCCATCGGCAAGATTTCCTCCAACACCCCATGCACAGCTCTGGACGAACAGCGCGTCGAAGACGGTATCGCCCAAGAGCAGTGTTGCGGAGCGCGTGGTGATCGAGCTGCTGCGGCGGTTGGCACCACCAGCCGGCTTAGTTTTCTTCTCCTTGTTCTTTTCATCCTCTTCCAACAAACGCAGTACATCCATAATGGATGCCTTCATGATGTAGAATAAGTTCAGAGCCAGCTGTGTGTTGACGGTTTTGATGTACTCGCGGCAGCGGTCACGAACAAACCGCAGAAGGTCCGGTAGGAGAAATGTGCACAACTCCATAAAGCGATCATGCTTCCAAGCAACCCCGAGCTCTGCAGCCGCGGCCAGGGAGAGAGTGCGGAGCACGGGACTCCATCCATCCTCCAAAGTTTCCTCATCCACGTAGACCATACCGCAACGAGACACTGTAGCTGGAGAAGCTACGCGGAGATCCTGTACTTCAAAGAGCAGTGAAATAGTTTCTGGAATGCGGATGCGCTCACCATTGACAAGACACAACATCTTACTATCATCAAGCACCGTGTTAAGGTTCTCAATCCAAATGGCATCAACGGGACCATCAAAGATAACCCAGTGTCGGAAATGTTTGTGAATGCCCGAAGCCTCCTTCACCAGTTCACGAACGATGAAGGAAAAGATGCCATCCTGCCATTCACGAGTCAGTGGGTTCACATCGCCGTAGAGTTCCGTCATTGTGATGGACTTTGGGTTGCACATAGCTAGCATTGTCGGCGTGAAATAGGAAAGGTAGCGTGCCCCAAGGTGTTCCAGCTGGCTGGTACGTTGGTGAAGGTTAGTTAAAGCCTCGCCCAGCGTGGCCCGCACAGTGGACTTTCCGGTCATTGTGTGGCCCACCAGCATCAGACCGTGACGCGTAGTGATGGTATCAAACAGCTGCTGGCACTTCACAATCATCCCCTTGGTCGGTTGAAGCTTGTTCTTCTGCAGCACCTTTTTGCTCTCATCACCAATGACAATATTGACAGAGCCCTCTTGCACTTCGTCAACATCTGGGAAGAAATCTTGAATAAGCGCCAAAAATAGGCGAGTATCATCGGTTAGGAACTTGGGCAAGTTCGCGTCTCGGATGGCCTTCACGAGGAGAAGTTCTTCATCAGTATCGGGCTCCGCCCGCTTCAAGCGGCCCGCCAGTACAAGAATAGACTTCACGGCACGCATACCAAAGTCATAGTGATCTTGCTTGGAAAGCTGCTGAGAAGCTAAACTATAGAGGCGAATCATCTTCTTTGCAAGGTTTCCAGCGCTTGTGTATCCCTCTGAGTAGAACATAATTTCTGCAATTAGTGCGTAGTTCGGAATCATCATGCAAATTGGACGGAAAAGTGCCTTCAAGTTATCGGGAAGCTCCGTACGACCGGCATAGCCGGGATTCATCGTGATGAACACACCAAAATTTGGGTGCAGCTTGATCCGATGACCCTCAAAGGACATGGACACTTGCTTGTTGGCAATTGCAGTGGTAATGTCAAGCATTTGTTGCGCGACCACGGAGAGCACTTCGAGTTCAATACGATTAAACTCATCAAAGCAAGCCCAGGCACCACCCTGAGCAAGACCGGCAAACATTTGGCTCATCATCTTATAGTTGAGGCCATCCGAGCAGTTGAAGACAACGACTTGTCGCGCAAGAGCTTTACCCAAATCCTTTACCGATTCCGTTTTTCCCGTACCAGCTGGTCCTTGTGGAGCGGCTCCTTTCTGCATGTGCAACGCAGCAGTACAAGTCAAGAACGCACGCTCGGTCAAAGGCGTAATCACAAGACGAGGTTGATTTCCAAGGTACTCATAACCATAGGAAAGCTGAGCGGCTCCATGTCGGATTACGCAATCCTTAATGGTACTATCTGCATGTGGCTCCATCCAGTAGTATCGTAGCTGCTTCTGCCAGTCAAAGTCAACAATGAAGGAGCACCCGGTTTCGGCAAGTTGAGTGCAAATATCTCGGCAATGTACATCAACCACAATGAGGTTTGAAACAACTTGACGCTCCAGTGCTGAGAGGCTCTTCTTCACAAGCGCAACTGTTGCAAGGAGTTGCTGTTGGTACCATTCCAAGTACCCAGGCCAAGCTGCAACGTCTCCGGAGCCTGCATTTGCAATAACGTTCTCAACATCTCCAGTCCACACAATTTGGTCAGCTGTTGCAACGCATTGAGCAGCGTGCTCAAAAATCCACTCGTTACGCTTTTCGTGGGTATACGCAGCCACACATGTTGACAGGGCATCATACAGCGTTTCTCGCATCGCGCGCTCCACATCATTCAGCCAGCTCTCAACATTTCCCATAATTTTTACAGGATTAGAGAACGTGACTACTTCGCCCTCAGAACTCTTCATGCAAGTAATGGTCTTGGCATCTGCAAATACCAGCTCTTTGATATTGTCGAAACATTTTTGAAGGTGAGGTTGAACTGCCAGCGGATTTCGGGAGTCGGAGAGAATCGAAAGAAGCTCGTCGTTGGAAAGGAAATAGAATCGTGGGAAAGCAACACGCTTGGTTTCCAAATATTCGTCCAACTTCTTCTGAATGCAATCTAGTTGATACGTGCACTTCTCCAGCTTTTTGAGTGCGTCGCCTTCGAGACACAGAGCTGCAACGTGCGGGTCGGTGGTACACTTCTTCATCAATGCAGAGAAGAATCTGTCAGCTGCTGAGAACAACAGAGATTCATCGGGGAGTTGGCGCTTGATATCATCGCTGGAGAAAATGAACTCTAAATACATCCACGCCTTCTGAACGGAAACCCATTCATTGATGACAGCACGGATAACGGACAGCTTTTTCTCCCAATCTTCGACTTGCGCTTGAACTGCGGACAAAAACTTCGATGCGAGACACGTTTGTACGGTTACCTGCTGCTCCTCCAGCTCCTCAAGGATTTCATCCGCACCATCAATAACAAATGAGTTCGCGCGTCCGGCATACGGGGCAATTTCAAAGAGGCGATCCTGCCAGTATGTCTCAATTTTCGAGATGTGCTGCTCAAGCTCAAAAACGCCAACTGCATTGGAGACAATTCCTGTAATTTCCTCTTCGTGGCCCTCAAGAAGGCCAATCGAAGCTAACGTACGCAATGTTCGGCCAGCAGCAGTAACAGGAGTAATCTTGGTAATTGCGAAAATGTCACACCAGTGATCCTCTTTGAGAGCTCGGTTGCACAGTTCGACATACATGGGTACCTTCGTTTTCTCCTCGCTCAAATACTCCACCATTGAGTCGGCTGCATCACCAGGAACAATTTTTGACATTTTGAACGCCCTCTGAAACAGGGAAATGATGGTGTCCTTCACATCCTGTCCGTTGAGATCGCCGACAGGAGTCTTTCGTAGTGTATCCTTCAATGTTTCGGTCTCCTCGTACGTTCGCCAGAGTTCCAGATACTTCTTGAGTTCATCATCCGTTATGCCAATCTCCATCCAGTTCAATGATTCCATTCCTAAAACCTCAACATATTCATCCAAGCGTCGGGAGTCTTGTCGTCGGCGATTTAAGCTCTCCTGAACCTTTTCGAGGCGCTTCAGAACAGGGACACCTTCATTTGATTTCAGCACGCCAAACGAGCTTTGGAGGCGCTTTGCCATCTCCTGAAGTGTACTCACTACCTTTGCATGCTCCTGGCGGACGCGATCTTGCACCTTACTCAAGTTGACGTCATGATAGTGCTTCGCGTCATTCAGCACGGTCAAAAATGGGTCACGGAGAGTTGAGTTCAGTTCTGGTTCCCCGGCCTGTTCATCCGACTTGAGTTTTTCGTACAGCTCGGACTCGAGATGGCACAAATTTTGAAGATCCGAAACATTATTTGCAAACGGGTCATATGCTTCCTCGGCCTCACGCACACCCAGTAGCCATGTGATGTACTCTTCCAACGACCCATCTGTAAACGCAAGTCTGTCGAGCCATTTGTCCACTTCCTCCTTGAGGGTCGCATACTGAGAAGCAGTGAGTGTCTTCAAAGAAGTAGTAATCTGTACGATGACACTTTCCAACTTTTCAGTGAGCGCTGAAATCGTACTGTCACAAGTAACGAGAACGGTACCGAAGTTGCGGCCGGAAAGCTTCTTCACATCACTCTGGAGCTTCAGGGCTTTGGTAATGTAAGAGCGAATTTCAGCTTCACTAATGCTCCCAATGAGTGACTTACCGGAGTTCAAAATTCCAGTCCACTCAAGATACACCTTGTCCCATTCAATAATGAAGCTTGCAGCATTAAGAAAAGGTTCGTACATCCCAAGTTTCTTTGATGCCTCATCGTAGTCCTCCTCCAGTTTTGTCATCACAGATTCAATGTATTTGTTAAGAAGAACGTCAGCTGAAAGCATGTTCTTCGCCGACAAAGTTTGAATCTCAGCCATCTGCTTCTGCAGCTCAGTTGAGCTAGCACTCGTTGGAATATTTGCAAGTGACAATATAGTGTTGTTCATCACCGTCTTTGCAAGTTCCAGAACATGCTCCCGAAGTGGAAGAAGCGAAAGCCTCCCTCGATCCACAACGCAATTGACGCGGAATAGCCAGACAGAATTTTTCTGGCCTTCCTTCACGGTCTTTCCAAGCTCAAAAAATGATCGGCATACTTGCTTGAAAATTGCTTCGATTTGCATGTGATGTGCAAGGCGTACAAGAACACCAATGTTGCCATAAGTGACAATAATTTTCTTGCGTTCCCTTTCCTTTTCGTGCTGTTCAGCTGCAGCAATTTCCTTGTTCACAGATCCAATAACTCCCTTCTGCCCTTCGAGTTTCGGCATTGACGAAAGCTCCTTCTCAATGCTTGCTGCTTTGTTCACCACAGACGACAGAATGTACACAAGCACATTAGCAATGTACTTCTTCAAATCCCTCGCGTGGTTGTTCTGTATCGTCAGAAAGTGCTCTGAAGTGTAGCCCCCCTCGACCTTCTTGTCAGCGTAAATGGATAGGGAGTAAATCGGAAAAGAGCGACTAGGCTGGTTCCGATTATGTGGATCGTTGAACTTCCACTGAAGATCAAATGAGTTCTTCGAAATGGCGAGGGCCTCGGTGCTAAACGTTGGATTCGCAAGAAGCAGTTGCTTTCCAAGAAGAGCACGATTCCTTTTCAGCTTATCCTGTCGGTACGCGTCAACCCATCGAATGAAAATTTTCGCCTTCAGGTACGTTCGGAAAAAGGTGAGCTGTCGGATCTTGCTGTACAAGGCCGCTTCTCGAAGCCAAACTTGTACAGTTCCAATGGTTTCAAAAATTGACCTCATCCGATTGACATGAGTGATGTGCTTCTTTGTGACAATGTAGTAATTGTTCGGTCTGTCATCTTTCGGAATTGCTCGCACATGGTACGGCTGAAAATCAAGCCCATCGTCAACTTTCGCAAAGAACACATGGCTAATGGGTGGGAAAGGTTTCCCTTGAGAGCGAAGGTCTTCCAGCAAGGAGAAGAAATTTGCAGCATCCTCCACGGTGTTCAGTGGAATGTGCAAAATATCTTTGTCAAGCTCCATCTAAACAAAAAAAAAGATTAACTACACCAGAAATAAGAATGGATCAAAAGATGGAAAAATGATGGAAGGGTCTAACCTACTTCATGCCGCTGTCACGTTCGCTTCTCTTACACTGATGTTCTTTCACGGCTAATTAATGGCTTAATATGCGAATCGCAGCACCTCTTGGATCCACAAACGAGCTAACATCCTCTACCCCTTTAGGTAGTAGCATGGAAACATAGCGGAGCGCACTGCGTAATGATGGCCTTCTGAAAGTCACAACCAAATCCAGCAGACAACGATTCGTGTATAGCTGGATGGCGCACGTCTGCCGGATATGCAGCGGAAGAATTACTCACAAGTCCCCATCTTGCAACTACAGGGCCCTCCCCCCCGCATCCTCCACACAACTGAAGGAGTCACCACCCACCCCCGTCGTAAATTCGGGCGAGGGTGGTTTTTCTGTGCCGCCGGCGCTCATTCGGGTAAAAAAAAAAGAGGCTGGGAGGGTCGAACGGGGGTACGGAGCATCCGGTGAGTTTTCCCGCGCGGCAACGCGCCACGCCCCCGCCCGGCCCAATCACGGAAAACGCCCCCCCCCCCCCACAAGGACATTCGACCCAATTGGTGAAGATACCCGGGACTTCACCCGGCACACCGAGGAGCCCCCCCCCCCCCCACGGCAAACGGAAATAAGGGGGCGGGGCGGGGTCACGCCGACCGCCGCCAAAATCACAGCCCGCCGGCCGCCGAGAAAAGCCCAGCCCCTGCGATAAAAACCCGCCCCCTCCCGGCACACGAACCGGGGTGGCGGCGCCCGCTGCAAGGCGGGGCGGGATTCGCTTGGTTTTGGGGGTGGGGCTCGAGGGGGGTGGCAACCCCCCCAAAAAAAAAAGCGCCGAAGGATGCCGGGGGCCGAAAGCCCGGCCGGCGAAGGCCCCTCCGCGAAACCAGCGAAGGCCGCACGCAGCGGCCGCATTATGTTTTTTTTTTGGATGTAATGGGAACCGCGCCGCGGTTTATCAAGCGACACCCCCCCCCCCGCCCCCCGGCGGGCGTTATTCGCCATTTGGAGGGGGGGCCCGCGCCAACCAGGCCGGGGAAATAAGGAAGAGGGGGAATGCAAGTTGCAACAATGGAAAAGGATTCTCTGCGCAGCTGCTCGCCGTTTCCCCATCCGCCCCCCGTTTTTATACATTGGCGGCGCTTTGGCAGCGTGTTTTTTTTTTTTTGTTTAAGCACAGGGGGGGGCAAGGGAATAGTAGCATCGGCTCGTGGGGGCGTGGAAAAAAGTACATGGCGGGGGAGGGGGGGAAAAAAAAAGGAAAACAACCCTTCCGCTTCATTGCGTCCCCTATGGGGTTGGCGAAATTAGCTGGGTGGTTTGTGGGCGTGAAAGAGTTTCCCCGCATATAGAGAATAGAGAAAGAACGCACGGAACTGCAGCACGAGGGAAAGAAGATCACGTGCTTGTTATCTCAGGTTTCGTAGCTTCGGAACGGATCCTCGAGAGAATAAAACGAGGTTTTGGGCGTTTTGGCGCGCGTGCGGGGGTCGGGGAATTTCTTCGGCGCCGCGCCAATCCTCCCCCCCCCCCGGCGCCACAAAATACCCAATCGCGATGAAGCGATTTTGTGTCACGCGCATCGCGTGGAGATTGATGAGGGTTTGGAACGATGGAAATGGTTCATTGGTTGCAATACTTGATATAACAAGCGCTTGATCTTCTTTCCCCAACGCTTCAGCGCGGTGCACCTTCTCTGGGGGCGGGGAAACTTTTTGGCGCCTGCCCACCACCCCATTTCTTCTCTCCTTAACCCTCCGGCAATGGAAAAGGCAGTTTATCTTGTTGTCTTTTTTTTTCCCTTTCGGGGTGTCTTTATGCGATGGTGAAACTAATCTCGTGTTGTGCCCCACTTCTTACCCCCCCCCCCAAAAAAAAAAAAAAAAAATAAAAAAATCCCCACACCGCCGCCAAGGCACCCCAATTTTCGCGCCTGGTAGCGGGTTGGGGTTGGGGAACGGCGAACGGCCATGCGGGGAATCCCTTTTCCGTTGTTTCGGCCGTTGGGGCTTGCCGGGTGGCTTCGCCCGCTTCCAAAAAGGGGGTTGGGCGGGGCCGCGGCCAAAGGAGCCGGGCGATGTTGGGGAAATGCGTGTGGAACAGCGGGCGCGATGCGCCGAGCATTACGGCGGAATTATCCCATTCTTCCTCTGCCCTATATCTCTGGCTGGGTTGGCGTGGCGCTCAATTTTCGTTGTGGGTTTGGGCCCGGGGGGGGGGTGGTTCGGGGCGGCCCCCCCCCCCTCTTTATGCCGCCGTGGGGCCCCCAAAATCCCCGGCTCGCGCCAAAGCGCCGCCCGCACCCCGCGCGCCCGCGGTTTGATTAAAGGGTATCGATTGTTCGCTCTGCCCCCGCCGGGGGCCGGTTCTTTTCCCGAACGCGGCCGGGTGGCATAGGCATATTTTGGCCAATCCGTCGGGGGGCGTTGGCGGCGTGCGGGGTGTTTTTTTTTTTTTTTGGGGGGGGGGGGGTGTTCCCCCAAGGCCGTTCGGGGGAAGGGGGGGGGGAGGCGCTTCGACTTTTTAACGCGCTGTGAATTCGCTGTGGGGGTTTCGATTCGATTGGCGGGCCTAATTGATACGGGCTCAATCCCGCGCGCCTGGACAAAGGCTTGACACTGACATGGATCGTTACCTTCCCCACCTATCCATCCAATCTATTTATTTTTGTAGCGGAATAGGAATGGCGGTTGCGCTTCCAGCCCTACGAAAGCAGTTGCTCACCACAGCGGTTAAGTTTGCTCCAACATGTGGATTCACTAATGATGTGCTTCGGCGGTCGCTGGAAACTCTGAGGCCTGATGTGGGTTCCATAAGTGACTCAAATGTGTCTGTAATGTTTGACCGCGGATTTCCTATAGCGCTTGTGGAGCATATCGCCAAGGGGAGTAATCAAGCCGTGCTTCAAGCACTTGAGTCGCGCTTTGGAAAAGAAAATATTATCGAACACGTAAAGCAGGCGAACGGCATATCTCGGATTTCGCAGATTGTCCCAACTGAGTCAGATGTTGCCGTGGAAGCGGTTTCAACGAAGTTGAAATACATCCAACCATTTGCGCCTTTTTGGGCAGATGCAGTTGCGTTGGAGTTCCTCCCTTCAAACGTTCCTTTCGCTGTAATCAACATGGCAGAGTTTTCTGATACGGTTGCTTATCACATGGAGCGAGTATCGGCTCTTTCTTCTTTCCTAAAGTTAGCTGATGCTGCTGGTGACAACAAGCGCCTGCTGGAGATAGTGGTTGAAGTTCTAAAGGATGCCCCTCTTTCCAGCACACCAAAGTCGGAGAAGTATTTTGGGTGGTTCCGCCGACGGGCTAAACTCTCTTTTATGTACGGGTCAGCTGCCACGTCGATGCTAGGTGACACATCTCCGAATATGTCTGACACTTCGCGTTTGGTACATTCTCTAGGCTCGAACCTGTTTTGACTGTGGAGTTCACCGTAATGTTTGAAAACAACTCGTCTTGTGACCACATCACTGCATCGGGAGCATCACTACTGATGAATCGAGAGTATGGCCTTTCAGCACAAAATTGTTCATCTACAACTTCACTTCTGTCAAAGCTATGCTACAATGCGTCCATAGAGAGGGCTGTGGCCGCCTGGTTGTTGCTGCTAAAAATATTAAACGCGGCGAAATTGTATTCAGCGAAGAGGCTTATTGCGTTTCTCCAAATGTAGGCTCATCTCGAGGTGTCTGTATCTTCTGCTCGTCCCTTCTTGACAATCCGACTCACCTGTGCTCGGAGTGTGGGCATGCCTTTTGCAGCGAAAAGTGCTTTCAAGCGTACGCAGCGCGCCATAAAAAAGACGGAGAGTGTGCAGCCTTGCTTTTTTCGAAGTCTTTGAGAAGTGTGATTCCGAAAGAAGACTATGAAACGTTTCAAATGACATGCCTTGTGCTAGCACGGTGCGTTGCTGAAGGGAAGGAGCAGCGACTGACAACGGCAACAATCAAATGCTCTCAAGAGGTGGAAACAATTGGAGGCGGCTTGGAGCAGGTCAATCCGGCGACTTTTTTTTCAGACGAGGGCTTAAAACTGTCTACGTATGATCACGTTGAATGCTTGGTGACAAATCTGTCCACCACAAATCCAGAAATTGTTGCGGATTTTTCAGCGCTGGAATCTTTGTACCAGAAGTACATTGCTAAGAGAAAGCACATGTCCGCTATTCCAAGTGCTACGCCGTTTCTTCCCTGCGAAGTTTCGCAGCAAGTGTTTCTCTCTATTTGCACTGCGTTTCTGTGTAACGGTTTTGGCCTTTGGGACTCAAATAACCGGAAACTCTCAACTGCAGTATTTCCACAATCGTCGTATTTCAATCATTGTTGTGCGCCAAACCTTGGGAGAAGAAATATAAAACAATCAAGGTGTATGCAGTTTTTTGCGACTCGGGACGTTTCTGCAGGTGAGCCTTTATGCATCTCATACGTGGATGTTAAGCTGCCAGCGACCGAGCGCAAGGCAAAACTTTTTGCAACATACGCATTCAGTTGCCAATGCCAACGCTGCTGTGCTTCGGACTGTGATTCACTGGGAAATGCAGTGTCTGGCGGTTTGGTACCGCCTTTGTGTGCCAACTGCGTCTCCAAGATTCTTCAGTATTTACCGGCTGAGAAGAAGCTTGTGTGCCCATGCTGCAATGACGTCGTAAATGATACAAGCTGAAGCATTTCACAATTGTTATTTGACTTTTTGCAGAGGACAGTGACGACACTGAGCTCGCGCGACTCAACTCAAACCCTTCGCCACTGAATGCTGTTCTTCTTTTATTGTTTCTCTTTCTTTGCATCAAGCCAGCAGCATGCAGTTCCAGCTTCTCCGTGAAGAGGACTCAATCATTAATGTAATATTGAGACCTGCTTTCGCAATATCATACTGCACAACAACGTTGCTGACTTTAGGTGTTAGTTACTATATGGAAAAGCTGACTGTTGAGAGTAGCAGCGCACCTGCCAAGCTAGTCACATCCAATTTGTTTATCAACGTTCTCTCTTACACACTATTCGTGAGCGGTATTGTTTTTACAAATTCATTTCAGCTCACCCACGCAGTTGCAGTCGGACGTTCTCCACCAATTCAACTTGCCAGACTTCAGTCGCTTCCCTGGCCAATTTGCTCAATTTGTGGACGTGAAGGCGATAGAAGCCTTACTCGTTTTCTACTTCAGACACTGGCGTTTCCTGGACTTACTGTGCTCCTGGGATTACATGTCCTGAGCGCTGTAGTGAATGGCATTGATAGAGCGCTGGACTGGAGGATGCCACTGAAAGAATACTTGGCATGGACAATGCTCTGGCGACTTATTGTCTCCGGCACCATTTTTTTCCTCAATTACCTCTGCGCACATAACCCCACCCAAACACTTCTAATTCCTCCGAAGGACTCTACTCCACCCAGCTCACAGGAACCTTCCTCAAGTACAGGAAAGAAGCAGGAGTAAGCTCCACTTCAGTGCACTTTGAACGCCTTGTTTCGTTGCTCTATTTTTGATTGCCTATCTTGAGCTTTCCTCAAATAGCCCCACAAACTGGATGTACTGAAGTGTGAAATTCTTTTCTCTTTCTTACTCTTTATCTGTAATGCTAGTATTGTCGAGTAGTAACGATGGAGTCAGCAACGAAGAACCTTTCCTACCTATTTTGCCTTGGTGACTCTTCCAAGCCATGGGCCGAAGGAGAAGATGAAGGGGACGATAAATACGCCAGCCTGCAGGGTCCTGGTGGACGCAATCTGACTGGCTCTGTCCGGGACAAGCGCATTTGTGTGCCGCAAAAGATAGACCCGAAGACATTTTTCGCGAATGAGAGGACATTCTTGAAGTGGCTGTCAATCTCTGTGATGGTTGGGCTAATGTCGCTAACGCTGTTGAACTTTGGTGATGCTTCCAGCAATGGGGCTGAACTCGCGGGTTTGATTCTATTGCCAGTTGCCATTGTTTTCATGGTTTACGCGTTGTTCGTTTTCCGGGATCGTGCAAACAAGATTTACATGCGTGAACCGATGCGCTATGATGATACCCGTGGACCCACAATGTTGGTGATTGTTCTCGGAGTATCTCTTGTTCTGGCAACCATTTTTTCTATGCAGCGACACTACACGCAAACCGTCGCTTCTTCGTTTTCGCAGACTGCATACTTCAGTTAGTCGAGCCGTAGTCTATCAAGTGGAACCCCCTCTGTATGCGAACTTCCTGGACCATTTGTGCTCAGCGCTTCCATTGGGGATCAAATGTGCATCCCCAAAAAAGTTCTTTGAATGCAGTATATTTGTGCTTTATCGATTTTCCGCTGTCTGCTTTTGAATTTAGCTTGTAGGCAAACACGCGGAGATGATAGGAAGAAAACCGATGTCGGGTGTGCGGGACATTTCTCGTGGAGGACCGCTTGTTACCCGAATGACGAACTTGTTCTCCAGACGAGTCACCGCTACGTCGTTCTCGTTGGACTCCGTGTTAACTGCTGCTTGTGATCTTGCTGGGGTTGCGAAACCATCGAACCCAGAGTCCGACCTGGAAAACTACAGATGGTGGAATAAACTCTGCAACGCCTGCGGAGAAAAGAAAGCAACAAAGTACGGAAGTAATTTGCTTCACCAGAGGTTGGTGAATGCTCTCTCACAGAAACTCTCTATTGATGAAATTTTCCGTCTGAATGGTCACGAAATTTCAAAGGAGACTATTGAAGCACCCCTTGTGGTAATGGGACTTCCACGATCCAATGGTCATCTAGCAGCCCATGTCCTTTCGCGATCAGGCCTATTTCTTGCCATGCGGCAGTGCGACACATTATCTCCGTCTCTCATGAGAGAGATTGACCGCATGGACAGGTTTCGTCGATACTTTCGTGGATTTGAGCGCATGCACCCCGACTTCTTATGTGTTCGTGTTCCACAATGGGATCAGATAGACGATGACCTGAGCGTGCACCTTATGGTGCCGCAATCTCTTGCTTGGGGACTACTTCATGGCCTGGATGGGCACCTTCTGGAGAGCCTTGAGGAGGATCAAACTCCTGTATATTTGCAGGTGAAGCGCGTGATGCAACTATTACAGTGGTACAGACGATGTGGGCACTTTACCGAGTCAGTGACGAAGGAGTTCCAGCCAATCGACAACCCACTGGAAACACAAACCTATGGCACAAAGGGGGAACTCATACGACCGCCTTGGCTGCTCTTTAGCCCTTTTGCAATCTTGAATTCTGCATCACTTGTTCACGTGTTTCCTGATTGCCGAATTCTGTGGATTCATCGAGCTCTGGCACAGGGCGTTCCATCTCTTTGTTCCAGTTTGTCACTTCATAATGCTCTCTACACTGGTCGACCACCAACGGACTCGCAATTGACATCTATGGGCGAAAAGGTTCTGGGATTATTTGGATCAGGCACTGACAACGCGATTGAGTATTTTTCTCAATTTAGCCAGAGTCGGATGGCACATTGGTCTAATCGTGACGCAAAGAGACATACCACGCGTTTGGCAACGAAGACGGTTGAGTTCTTTGGTATGGAAGTGGACCGTTACAGACGCATGCAGATGATAAATGGTCAGACTGAGTACACCGCTCGTTTTCGCCCCTTGCACGATGCTCAGATGCCTTACTTCCGTCTTCACGAGGGAATTTTAGATGATGTGTTTCGCGGTTACATTCATCAATTTGAGGAGTTTGCCTTTGAGAAGCGGTTGGGTGTCAACATTGAAGAGTACACCCCATTGGCCGCCGCCGCTGATCAGATGTCTGCTGGTGTTCTTTCAGCGAATCCCTCTTCTAGTAGCAGCTTGAAAACGGCACTTGGCTCAGGGCAACCCATGTCTGGACATTACCTCCAGGAAGGGAAAGGGTTCCGCTGAAGATTTGCGCCTCGGTAGTGATGCTGCTGGTGGTGCGCTGCAATGTCTGAGTGGACACAGTCTCACTGAGTGATCTCTTCTACTTTCATTTTCCCCCCTGCAGCTTGGATGTTTACTTCGCTGTAATTCTAATCGTCCTTCTTGTTCCCTTCAATCTACACTGTCAGTAGTACGCCGCGCTAAACGAAAATCGTTTCGGTGTGAGAGCGTGAGTGAGTACCGGTGAGCTGCCGCGCAGGTACTCAATCCTAGAATTTTTTTCCACTGGGAAGCAACCAAGTAGATTGCCGTGGGCCCTACTAGTTTGCCTGTGCCCTCGAAACAGAGCAAGCACGATCAACCTTAGATCTGTCCGATTTTTATTCCTCTAACATACTCAGCGTATCACCATGACTGAGGGCCGCTTCGAGACGGTGCACAACCTCCGACCCAAGAATTGGGACCATCGCCGGCATTGGACGAATTGGCACCACCTCTACGACTGTGAGGATGATCACCTTGCTCGAGAGAGTGCACCATTCCATGATCTCCGCTCAGGCGGTCAGTTCCAGTATGAAAACTGGGGTAGCGGGCCATATGCGGAGCCCATTGAACCTCAGCACGTCAACGATCGAGAATGCGGCGACCGAATGGACTTCGCACCGGGTAACGGTACCAATATGGGTGGCTGGGGAAATATTCCACTGGACACGGACCCTGGTGCACCAACCCAACTCAACATCGTACCTCGACGTAGGCTGATGTTTTCAAAGAAGAATCCACTCACTCGTGGAATGTTCTCTGAGTACGAGTACATGCCCGAAGGGGAGCCCATCAAGGACCGTGATAACTTTGGCGGGGTAGAAGGGCGAGATGCCAAGGAACCAAGCCCCAATATGCGAGCGGGCGGGATGAAGGCAGGAGGCCCGGTTCATTACCTTGGTCGTGCAGCAGAGTACATCCCTGATCCCTACCGTGACAAGATTGATCGTGGTCGTATCGCCCACTTCAAGACAGGCCCCATTAAGCATGACTTCCCACAGTGGATGCCTGAAGGCGCCCCAGAAAAGCGCAAGAAGCGCAGCTACGGTCCCTTCTTAGCAGGAAAGCCAAACGGCTTTACCATTGGTGGCGATCAGGAGTGGATCCCGGACCCGTATGATAAGGGTCGTATCCGCAGCGACAAACGCCCATTCCGCACGTGGCACACCCGGACGAAGTGGTCCATGCCTACCTATGCGCCATGGTCAACTGGTCTGTCTACGGCCGAGCACCGCAAGGGGGAGCGGCTGGACCTGACGGAGCGCAATCTACCCAACTTGCAGCACCACCCCAAGGTAAACTTAGCTCAGACCGTCGGAAGCGAGGCCGCCCTGAAGATGATGCCTCCGCAGAAGAAAGTGGCCTTTAGGTAGGTCACTTTTCCCTGGCTAGATGGCGGTCGTGGTGCTATGGTGAAATAGGATGCATGAGCGGATGGTGCTGCCATACATGGGTGATCGTCTGAATCGTGGGGGTCACCATCCTCCCCTTGATGCTGGGTTGGAGCTGCCTGGGAAAATCGTACGCGCACCCTGCTTTGGGGTTGTCTGCGTGGCGGAGCAGAAGCACGCCAATTGGCAACGTACGGATTCCGTCTCCAGAGGTTCCTTCCCCTCGTCGATCATGCAAATCTTCTCTCTCGCTCTGATGTACACCACACACGTATCAGGTCCACAAGTGCGCACCTTGTTTAGACCTTTTTTTTCTTTGTTCTGTTAACACCCAACCTTTTATGTGTATCGCGGCAGTTTGCGAGGATGAATAATTCTTCAACTGTCCTGAGCGCTTCACGGATTGGAAGAGCTTCCATGCCAAGGTACATCGCGGGCTTACAATGCATCCCTGAGTGTATGTTGGTTTGAGGGTGCTCCCTGATAATCCTGTTGTGGCGTCAAATGAAGGGAAGGGAGAGAGAAGCACTTCCATCAATTGGAGGTGGATGCGCAACACCCTCTCCCTCTGGGGTGTTGAAATGTACAGGCTACCTTCTAGTGTCATGTGGCTACACTGAATAACGGCACTTTCATGCCATCTGGGAGTGAAGAACTCTTACAGCGCACGCAACTGATAATCCATGTGTCTTCTCTTCGCGTCTTCATCTTCTCTTCAATAGGCCACCTGGGGTACGGACAAGTGTGGTGATCAGAGTGCATGCTTAGACCCACCAAGAAGTGTCAGGTCCACCTTCGCTGAAAGACGATGCGGTTGCACCGTATTGCTGGGCGGCAACCCCTTCGGTGGCGGCGGGGGAGGGCAGGACATTCATGGGGATCTCCCCAACGACGCTATTACGTGTCTCGACTCTGGGGAGCCGCATCTATTCAGAGGGGTCAGGGATCTGCAGCTATGCTGGTGATGCGGCGGTCCACCTCCGATTTGCACTCAGGAAATGCTGTTTGGGTAGTTGCACTTCGCCAAGTCATGACCCAGCTGACCACAGGCCGAACGACGGAAGACGCCGCTTCATCATCCAAGTATCTAACGCCATCTCTGCAAGATGCTATGCTGGTGCTGTGGGGTATGCTCCGGAAGCCCGACGTCAGTGGAGCATCTCTAGCCGCTTGGTACGCTTTGGATGGATTTGTAAAGCAGCATCCTGGCCTAGCGACGACGCTGGCGACGAGTGATGCGTGGCATGGGTACACTGCGCAGGCCCTTCTTCTCCTTGCTTCGCATGCGTACATCGTCAAGAGAGATGAATGTGAAGCTCGATTTCTCTTACTACTTCTACCATCGGACCAGTCAACTATTCCCCCATCTGGCGGCATTCATCAGAGTGAGAACCCTGACCAATTTCGTAATTTAGCGGTCACAAGGCTGTACACGACATCGCTTATGTTATCCACGTGGCAACACACTCGGAACACCTCTTCCCCACAAGAAATTGTTAGTTCATTTGTGGATCATTCACTGGAAGAACTTCTCCCCTTGTGTCATTTATTGCTTCATGGGATTCGATCGACCCATTGCCCTGCAATTGCCGTCTACGGAGCACTACTCTGTGTCTTTGAATGGATGGAGAGAAGCGTGGGAGTTGAGTGGCTTCCACAGGCATGTCGTGTGTTCCTTTTTCAGAAGCTTCCCAACGTTAGGGATGCGTGCGAGCCTCACGTTATTGTTGCGGCAATGATTGTCATCGCTGGCCTGTTGCGTCGGACTGGATTGAAGGATGCGGAGGGCGGACAGCATATGGAGCTGATGAATGCCTATCTTCGTTTTGTCACACGACTTGGGGAGGTGTCCAAGAAGCAGGATCACCTAGGTACCGTGCTGGGGGTACTTGAGAAAACTTTACTGACGACGTCGGTGAAGGATGGTGAGCTACAGTTTTCTGCAAGTGATTTAGTGTTGAGACACGACGCAGCGTTGTTTCGCCACATCGGGTCTGCATTGGTCAACGACCATGACGTGTATGAAGACTGCGCCGCAAGTGAATTTGGAGTATTTGCTTCTCGCATGGAAGCGACGCAACTCACGTGCTGGGTGCTGTTGGACCTCACCACTCGCCATCCGTCTCCAGTGGAGGATTGGCGGGTGCAGCGGGTAGCTTTTCTGTGCTCATTGCAGCGAAGTTGTGACGTCACCTTAAAGTGCCTAGGCCAGAGAGTGATGAACTTGGTGCGAGAAGTGGCTGCCGCCGACGGGCGACTTAGCAGTCACTTCTCCAGGATTCTTGAGAATGAGCGATTCAATTCTCCAGACACGAGCAGGAAGGGAGGGGAGAACGTACAACCTCATCGAAGATCGCCCCTGTCCCCACAACCTCCTGTCTCATCGCCGCCGGTTTTGGTCGCACAGCAGAAGAGGCTTGGCGCGACAGGCATTGATGCGCAACGCGTAGGCAAGCAGAGCCGACCACGCGTTCCGGCAACCGAAATGCGGTGGCGAGGTTTCGTGGATAGCGGTGAGTGGGTGAACGCATTACGGCTGCTACCTTCCATGACGTTAGAGTGTCCTCTTCATCGCTCTCGAAGGTGGCTCACGGCGTGTGAGAAGGCGTCTCCTCGCGGATCATCTTGGATGGGGGCCATTGCGCTCTGGGACGCAGCGCACTGCGATCCAGATACCGACGCGCCAAAACCGATGGAACCGGACCAGGTGGAGCTGGGCACCAATGAGGTCGGAAGGGTCGCGACATTGCTCGCTGATGCCTTTCGATGGAAGGAAGCACTTCGCCTCTTTCACGAGGCGAGCGCGGATCAGCTGGACAGCTATGTGGTTTCTCAGGTGGCGTATGCGCAACGAGTCGCTCCCCGACCCCGGCGGGTGGAGGCCTTGGACTTGTGGGCAGCGTGGCGGTGCCGGGTTGGTGATGCCGCTCCGGTCTCAGCAGGTATGGTGGGGCAACTCCTGCATGGTGGCCTCGTTGGTTCTGATCGTGCCGCCACAGCTGCGGTGGAGGTTGCGGTCTGCGTGGCGGAGCAGCGTCTCAATGGTGGGGGTCAGCCACTACTGCCTGGCAATGACTTGCACTCAGCAGAGGTATTCAGTCGTTATGCAGGAGTTCTTGGTCGTCTATTGACGGACCGCGGTAAAGCCATTGGCTGGGAACGCGCACTTCGTGTGGCAATGGCGAGCGATGAGGCAGACCTCATGACCTCTGTGGCCTCTCAGTCACCTCCTAAGCCATCCATTTACCATGCGGCGGTGAAGATGGAGCGTGAGGTTCCTGGAACTTCCTTTTTACCGTCGCAGCGCGCCATGCTTGCTTCTCATGCTGTGGCAAATCTAGGACAGCGCGCACCCCACAGCAATGACTCCGTTGAGAATCCTTCACAGTTGACGCAATGTGATGCAGTGTGGGCGGAGGACCTGCTGGACTCCCTCTTTACCAAACCGCCGTATGAGAGATCTCCGTCATCTACAACAACGAAATGACGACAACCAGACTCGATCTCTCTGTTGCCCAGGTGCAACACGAAGATCAAAGCGTGCATTTTGAAGATAGGAGGACAAATGAAGGCCATTTGCCCCATCTATGTTGGTATACATCCACTAACTCACGTGCTGTTCCTTTCCATGTCTTCTACTAGTAGTGGTGAACTCACCAAATTGACTAGATTGCCCATGGACATCACCTTGAGCAATGCCTTGGTAACCTTCCTTCTCACACCGATTCGCCGCATCCGCCTGCTGCAGACTGTGGAGGGAGATCTGATGGATGATGGCGTGCTTCCCCGTGACAAGGGTTTTGGTGGTTTGTTGGGCTGTGGTCGCTTCCTATACCGTCTCGGTGGTCTACGCGCCCTCTACTGTGGGGCAACTCTTGAAGCTGCAATGTGCCTTCTGAAGTACGAAGTCCAACGCTATTTTGTGATTCCGGCTATGCATTGTGTTCCCCTTGGGATGCGAGATGCATATGTGAGTATGACGATTCTGCATACTCTACTCATTTTTGTCCCGCTGGCTCCACTTCAAGCCTATGTGGAGATGATAGCTGCCAACGCTGTGACAGAGCTCGTAGAGGTGGAGGGAGAGGAAGGGATGGCGGAGCAGGAGGAGTGGTCGCCCACATTGCTGAATGATGACTCTCCCAAGATCAACACACCATTATCTGAAAATCCTCCTGATGCAGCAGACGGTAACCCGATGGGGTCTCCACCCGAGTCTCCACCATGTCGCCCCAAAAAGATGCGGCTGCGCTTTGACGGCATGCTGTCCGCCATGCGGGCCTGTCATGCAGTTGTGCCTGTCTGGTACCCAATGCGGCAGTTTGCTTCGCTCGACTTTGTCGGTCGCCTGCTTACCTCCTTCATGCACAACAAGCTTCTTGGATTTCTCTATGTTTACATGGTGCAGCATTCGGGCACACTCGATGGATTCTCAGCTCTCATCTTCTGGCACATACTCCCACTCAGTCTGTCTATCGCAGGCTCCGCCATAACCTATCCGTTTTCGTACTTTCCTCTCACCCATTTCTTGAGGGTCAGCCACCATGAGCGGGCTGTGCAAGTTGCGGCGATGCGAGAGGAAGAGGATGAAGCATACCCACTGAACAACTCATACATTGGTGGATGTCGCTCGTGCTCTTCTTTTGCGGCCGTTCACTCTCACTCCCATGCTTCACACAGTGAACTTGACTCTGTTCTCTACATTGATCTGCTCATCTTCGCCGCCTGCCCGGAGGATGTCCGCAGCTACCTGTCGGAGGCCGTCAATGACTATGGCGTGCGCGGGGTGTACCGTGGGTTTTCTGCGCAACTTGCCGCCACGTTAGCAAGCTCCATCTTGGGTATGTCCTTCGCATGGGTTCGACGTCGACTGTGGCCTTCTGTTCTGGAGTACCAATGAGGTATGCACGTGTCTGTTGGCATTGCCATATATAGTTTGCCGTGCTGACTTTCACTCAATCATCCTTCTGGCGAGAAAGGTGAGTGAGTAAATGCAGTCCAGCTGGAGTCGCAGCGTACTTTCCCAACAAAATTTTCATTTGCTATCGTTTGTTTTCTAGTTGTTGTGTTTTCAGCTGTTTCTTCCCCACTTCAATGGATGCCATGAGCACCTCGACTGGAAGTGTGAGCCACCGATGGGGGCAATGGCGGCGCCACACGTGAGGTTCGTTCCATCGATATCTCGTTTTCCTCATCCATCACTACTGTTGTTTTTCTCACTTGTTTTTTATATGGCCATCCTCGGCCACGTCAGCTCCCAAGAAAATGAATTTGGGGGAGATGCCACGTCAGATCCTGTGCTGTTGCAACACCCCATCCCTACTCACAGTAATGTGTGTTGTGGACGTACGATGGCGCAGCCTCATCGGATTCTGCAGCCCTTTTCTGTGGTGTCAAGCAGCGGATGGTCTTCCCTATTCACTACAGCTTCTCCGTCCTCTTACATGTGTGCTTTGCTCCGTGGCGGTAGTCGCACGCTTTTTTTCATTTGCATCACCCCAACGTGCTGCGGTGGCAATTCCTCAAAGCTTGTGACGGAACTCACTCAATGCTTCCTTCTAATGTTCATGTGTTACTTCTATTGGAGTCAACAGCACAAAGTGTAGGCAAAGGGAGGTTTTCTCCCATTGCGCCACAAGCACCTCAAATTCTACTCACCATTAGGATAGGACTCCGCGATTAGCTTCTTCCGCAGTGCTAGACAACCGCTCCGTTTCTGTTCGTGCCGGGGTTTCACTGGAGTTGAGCGACTCAGAATCAGCGAAAACTTCTGTAGAGTGTCAGTTTATCCACCTATCTCCATAGCTTTATATTGGCTGTTGCTTGTGATCTGTGGATGCTTGTATCCTGCGCAGAGTGCCACTGACGTTTCACGACATTCGCCAATTGCACCAACTTCTTCCTGTACGTCCCCTCTCGCAACCACTGACCTGACCTCTTTGCTGTGAGTTGGAACATATACGAACTGTACCGCAGCGTGCCGATTGCCCCAGTGCTGAGGTTTCCTACCTGGTGGTTCTTCCGGTCTGGATAATTCTGTTGAATTAGCCCACCCGACCTGACCCCATCACTTCATCCACTACCACTATTCGTCTGCTGAAGTACTTATGTCCCACATTCCAACCGGGGATGCCACGACCGCTTCACGGCCAGCCACCCCTCCCAATCACCTGACGGAGACGAGAGGTGCGACACAGCCAGCATTGGCAGACTCGTTGGAGGTTCCCCCAACCTCCGTCGCTCCATCAAGCGGAGGGCCTCCACTCAACGACAGTGCTATAACCGCGACCGCAGCGGCCTCAGCCGATGCCCGAGAGACAACCTCTGCCACGCCAGCAGTTCGATTTGCTGCGGTGGAGCCCACAGCAGCGGAGGCGGAAACTACAAGCGGGAGGGATCCCCGAGTCGTTTCTACCTCGGATGAGGATCTGCACCTCTCTCTGGATTCCCAACCTGAGGAGGTGGCGGACCTCTTCAATCGTAGCCAGCGACCCCCAGTGAGCGTCGCTACACCTGCACATACGGACACTATGAAGTTTTCATATGCTGAGCCATCTGCTTTCCCTCTTTCTGCGGCAGACCATCGTAGCTCTCCTCTGCACGAGGCCGGAGAGAGCAGGCGCACCGCCAACCCCTCACTGAATACAAGTTCCCGAATGAACCACCGCAAAAACAGCGCGACGATGAAAAAATTTTTCTCCACCAGCCTTCCTCCCGCCTCCCCATCACCCCCGCCCCCTCCTCCGTCGACGGCGATCCCGGCGCATCTGGCCGACCTCGCCGCGGAGATACACAACCTGGACGAGCATGACCTCCTCCTCATTGCCGACCTAGCACACGATGTAGCCACCAAGGGCGTGTACTCGTTGCTGCCCTACACAGGGGCCAACTGGTTCCTGCCCGCGATTCGTGAGAAGACCCCCGACGAACCACCGTGGGGCGTCAACTTTTCTTGGTCCGCTGGTCTTCTACTCTATGTTGCAGGTCGCCGCCTTTCCATACCCCTCCTCAATTTGCTTCTTCGGCTTGCCTTTTTGGTGTTGGTGTGGTTTACCTTGTGGGCGGTCTTACCTAGCTCACTTGTGGAGCCCGGTGGGGTGGTCTGGGACCCGGTTGTGCTCGTCGTTATATGTGCCCTTGTTGGTGGTTTAGTGTGCCGCATCATTCAGATCCCGCCACTAGTGGGCGTCCTGTGGATGGGTATTTTCTGGAATAACGTGCCCCACCTGCACGCCCTTACCGCCTCCATCGCCCCACAGCTGTTCTCCATCAGCTCAAAAATCGGATTGTCTGTGATTTTAGCCAGGGCTGGGTTTTCCCTTTCCCTCAAGGGCATCGCCCCACACTGGCGTCAGACAGCGCTTCTCTGCACCTTACCTTTTGTGATTGAAGGGGTGTCCAACAGCCTCATCGCCGCGGCTCTCTTTGGCTATACCGATGACTACCGATGGGCCTTTCTACAGGGTATGCTGTGCAGCATCGCATCCCCAGCTGTTGTCGTTCCCAGTTCGTTGTATCTGCAGGAGCTTGGCTACGGCCGCGGTGTAGGTCCACTGTCGCTGATGCTCTCCTCTGTTGGGCTGGAGATTGTGCTTGGGGTGTGGACGGTGAACTTCATCATCAGTCTCATCTTCGGCTCCGTGGGTACCGCGGTGTTGGTTGTCCTGGGCCCTGTACAACTCGTGGGGGGTGTTCTGCTTGGGATTGTGCTAGGCCTTGCCTTCCACTACATTGTGGAGCTCATAAAGGGGGAAGCAAAGCGGTTGCCAAGCGGCCGCTTTCAGCGAGAGCACTTTTACAGCTCTCTGGACTTTAGCTACCTCATCTTCATTGCCATATGCGTAGCTCTGGTGAGTGCCGGATACAAGTTGCGTGTAGCGGCAGGTGGGAGCGTGACCTGTGTCTTCTTTTCTTCCACCGTGGCGCAGCTTTGGCTACGTGGTGCAAACCCAGAGCGAGAAGAACAGAAGCGCTACTTTGGGGCATGGCTTGCCGCCACCTGGGATCATGCGGTGATGCCCATCCTCTTCGCTTTCATGGGAGCACGCATCGACATCAAATCCATCTTTAGCGCTGAATTTTTTCCCAAAGCCGTTGTGTGTCTTGTGTGTAGCACAGTTATTCGAATTATTGTGATCTTTATGGTCCAGCTCGGAAGCATCTTCTCCTGGAAAGAGCGGTTTCTGGTGTGTGTGGGGTACTTGGGAAAAGCGTCTGCCCAAGCTTCTATGGGTCCACTTGCACTCGAGTTCGTGAACAATCAAATTGACGCCCTCGCCCCACTCACCGATCCGACCCTCAACGAGTGGCTCGGCTACGCCACGAATGTGGAGCAAATTAGCGCCATGTATGTTATGTTCATGGCCGCGGTGGCTTCTGTGGGTCTTCTTCGCGGTGGCCTTGCTATGCTCGTGAAGGATGAAAATGCGGTGAAATCGGTTCCACCCTCTGCCCCACCAGCCCCATCACCGCGACAACCACGTCCAAAGCAGCAAAAACCCAGCCCTACCAAGGCCCGGAGTGCGTTTGAGGATGCCAAGGGGTCAGACTCAGAGCTTTCCACTCCCCAGGCAGCACCTGTAGCGTCGCGATCTCCTCGGCGGGTGCGGGTGGAGGACGGCGGGGGCGCCATCCCACATCGACGCCGCCGCGCTGATCTCAACACGGAGAGCCGCATCGATACGCCCCTTTCTCCTCTTCGGAACACCGATTCTCCACGCGTCGTGGAACTCTCCTCACTCCCCCGCATACCACAATCCATGCAGCATCCACGTAACAATGGTACGCTCACCGGGAAGCGACCTTGTGGCGGCCCTGCTGGCGTCTCTAACGCCAAGAATGATCTACTGGAGAGCTATTTGGAGAGCAGTGGCTACTACGTATCCAGTCCCGCCCGTAATTCATCCTCCATGGCATCAACCCATCCGGCTCTCACCCCCACCACCTCTCCGCTGATGCACTCCGCAGAGGTGTGGGAACAGTCGAGCTGGGTACCAGAGCGACCTGGATCTCGTGGAGAGGCCCACCCGTCGCTCTCGCCTCCAGACCAAACGGCGATGGTAGAGGTGCCCTCGTTGAAGGTGTGCTGACTCGTCATTTTTCTCATTACCCCATCCGATGCACAAGCAGTTGGGTGGATAGTGCTCAATTATACGACTATCCCCACTCACGTAGTGTCGTGCATGTATGTGTGACCCCTGAGACCGAGGTCCAAGTGAACACAAGTCACTTTGGTTTGCTGATCTCCGTCACGTACACACATGCACTGAAGATCCCTTTCTCCCCCATTTATTTTCGCTGGATCGATTTGCGACGATGTGTGTTCGTATTTTCTGCTTTGTTGCCAATTCTTTTTCTTCTTTTTTTTTTTCACTCTTGTTTGCTTTGATGGTATTCGATGTGTGGAGACACGATGGCCGCCATCACAACCAATCAACCTCCCTTGCCGCATTTTTGTTGTCTTTGTGCCCCGCACTTCCTCTCATTCTACCCGCAGGTTGAAGGATTCCGCCGTGTGAGTCGAAGAGATAGGGAATGAGGAAGATTCGTTCAATGTCAGAATTTCATTAATGCTTGTTCTTTGGTTGTACTGAGCTATTGTGTATGTTTTTGTGTCTCTCACCCCACCCGACCAGCATCTTCTTTGCGCTGCGCTGTTGATCGCAGGTTTCCTCTCTCGTCATGATTGGGCTGTCGAGTGAGATGGGAGAGGGGGGGGGGAGATGGTGCTCACATGGGAGATGGGCGTGCGGAGACGGGAGTCGATACTCACACGAAGCTTTTCCTGTTGACTGTTGTGACCGCCAACGTAAAGTTAACCTCGGAAGGAGGTTGTGTATGAAGGATGTGACCAGGCGGTTCTGAGAATGGTAAGGCTGCTGTGAGTGTCACTGCAGTACTGGCGACACTTCCAATTTCTCCACCGCTACCCCTGATTATCTGGGATGAGTTGGTGAAGGCCGCGGAACCCAATGCGCGCGTTGACCAGTTCGGAAAGTACCTGAGCTTGTGTTTTTTGCTTGGCTGAGATCTCGTGTGGAGAATTTCCGTGACGACACGCCATCTTCCCCTTTCTGCTTCCTTTTTTTACTCTAGAGACCCTCTGTCGCCGTACGTTGTCAAGCGCTTGTCTGCACATAGGTGTCGTTGGCACTTGCTCACCGCCACAGTCCTACATTATTACCAGCCGCGCTCTGGAGGCCGTTTCTCCCCTGAACATCCCAGATCAGCTCTGTGGGGGAGGATGAGCAACATCCACGATGTTATGAGCTCAGCCGACTTGAGTGCTGCCGTCACAGCGATTGCAACGGCCTATGCGAAGAAGGAGAAAGCAATTCGAGAGAGGAACCCCATGTCATCTGGTGTCGCCAGAGTTCCTCGCGTGGTTATCGGCGTCGCGGGCCGCCCCGGAAGTGGCAAAACTACAGCCACCACCATCCTTGCAGAGGCCGTGGAGCAACAGTTGCGGAGTAGCTCAAACCCCCACCGGAGGTCGCCTGGCATGCTTGACTCCGAGCTGCCGCGTGAGGTGCGCTGGATCTATCAACAAGAAACCGGCGTACAGGTCGTCACCATGCCGATGGACGGTTACCACCTCACCAAGAAGGAGTTATCGGAGATGCCAAACGCAACGGAGGCATTTGCTCGCCGTGGAGCAGAGTGGACCTTCAGCCCAGAGAAACTTACCGCAGACTTGCGCGCCCTCACGACGCCCAACATTGGCGGAACTTTTGATGATGTGTTGGTCCCCAGCTTCGATCATGCTGCTGGTGATCCAATGGAGCGGGATGTCTCGATTCCAGGCACGGCAGGTGTGGTGCTGGTGGAAGGCAACTACCTCCTCTACCGTGGCACTCCAGCCTGGGCGGCCGTCAACGCATGCTTTGACCTCACTATCTTTCTTCACTGCGACAGAGACCAGTGCATGGAACGGCTTTGCCGTAGACATATGAAGGCGTGGAGCATATCTCGTGCTGAGGCCATGAAGCGTGCAGCCGGTAGCGACACCATCAATGGAGACCTCATAGATACCACCAAACCCAATGCAGATGTAGTGATTCACTCCATTGAGGTTCATCACAGCAAATTGTAAGCTGGGTGGACCGGACGCAGCACAATGGCCCTGCATGTCAGGTAGGCGAGTTGGCTTTCTTTCTTCTGTTTTTGATTCACTTCCCAATTGCGCTATCAACAGAGTACTAATCAGCAGGGAAAACAGACCGACACCAAAACGACTCTCTTTTTGTTTTTTCCTCTGTCACCTCGTTTGCGGAGGTGGATTCACGTTGCTTCAATCGCCACCATTGCGGCCTATTGGAGAGGGCTAGCCAATCTACCTTGGCCGACCTCTCAAGAGATTGGGAGGCTCTGTCCTTGGGAGGAGGTTCTCTTATGTCTTCAAGATTATCGAACATGTCTATGGATGCTGGCACACTTGCCTAGTAGGCAAAGTCACACATGCCCCTTAATCAGTCAACTATTTGATGGGTGGCTACCACCAACAAAGTACTACAAATGCCTACACCAAACTATTTCCTTCATTCTATCATTTCGTTTTTTTGTTTTGCGTTGTTTGATGTATCCCGCTTATGGCGCAAGAAGTGCGAGTCTGTTAGTTGGTGCAAACTGTTCCTCTACGAGCGGATACGTTCGTCGTGGAGGTGAACAGCGGCATTGGCTACATTGAGGAAGTAGCATACCTCCACATTTATCCACCCTTGCCCGGGCGCTGTTCCCTCTTCAGAATAAAACAGCTGTCAGCTGGGATTTGTTCACTCGCTAGCGCACGCGGGAGAAGCAATGAGTAAGTACAGCAAACGCTTTGAGAGGGGAGGCATGTCTGCCATGGAAGTGGGCGGCGTTCGTAGTGAGCCAACAACTCCAGAGGATTACCCCACACCTGCGAGTATGGAAGAGGAAGGCTCGATTCTCTCTTCTTCTTCCACACGGGAGATTCGTGACTTGAGTTCTCGCCGGCACGCAACGGAGGAGGGGACTCTGAGGAAAAGCAGAGATGGCGGTGATGCTGTTGGTACTATCTCTGTGGATCAGACGGAGGAGATCGCAGGAGAGCCAGCCGACGTGGCCTTCATGATGGATGATGAGGATGATGCAGAAGAAGCCGCAGATGAGAGACGGATGCCTCGTGCTTCTGACGGAGGCCAACGCTGGTATAGTTGTGATGCGTGCGCTGGGGGAGGTGGTGGCGGGCTAGTGTCTGTCTTTCCATCTCTCGACGCACTGCACCAACATGCACTAGACCAGCATGGTGATCATCTACGTGACTACCAGACGCTCAAAGCACTCACCAACAAGCTCCAACCCGTGTGGATGGAGGTCAGACAAACGAAGCGCGAGTTGCTGCATCGGTGGGGACGACGTGTTTGGCTGACGGCCATCTCGCGCGATGCTGGAGAAGCTAAGATGGCCGAGGCACAGCGTGCACGTGCGCAGCTGGAAGTAGTGGTGCGCCGCTGGCATCCAACCGCAGAGGTGTACATCTTTGGTAGCTCTATTGCCTTTGGGGTGTGGGATGGCATGTCGGATATTGACTTCACCGTGGTGGATCGTGAGATGCTGGATGCTGGGACGTGGCCTCCATCGGAACGGAATGCTGTGCGGTCCATCACCGAGTTGTTGCGCCGAGCTGGCTTTTCGTTTCTTAACCTGGAACCGATCAGTCATGCTCGTGTGCCCATTGTGAAGCACCACGCTAGCTCACCCATTCGTGTTCACCCAGCCACTACTGGCACATCAAGCGGCGTGTCTCCACACACTGGCCACTCTTCCTTGCTGGAGGCGGAGGATGTCATTAGCCGTAGCGTTCGCGTCAACCTCACTTCCCCAGCCACACGACAAGATCGCATAGTCTTGGAGGGAAGCATTCGCACCGCAACCGGAATCGATGGGATTCAGCAGGTGTGGTGGAATCGAACTGGAGAGGTGCTGTGCCTCACCTGCAGCAGCACCACCAAAGCGATGGTCGCAGCAACTTGCCCATTGGCCTTTGTAACCCCGTCTCTTCGCGCTCGGGTACAACCGCTTCATGATGAATGCCGTCCAGAGCTCCACAACATTGATTTTGACATGAGCTTTCGTGTCTTCGGCGTGCGTAACTCCCAGCTTCTACGGCGCTATCTGCTGAGCCACCCCTGTGCCCGCCCTGGGGCGTTGGTGCTAAAGGACTGGTCCAAGACCAGTGGGGTGAACAACTCCCTCGGCGGCTATCTCACGAGCTACGCCATCAACATTATGTGGATCTACTACCTTGTTCAGGAAGGCCTCATTGCCTATGTGGACCCCACCGAGGACATTCCCGCTACCTTGGCGGATAGCACCACTGTCGAGCAGCGTGAGGCCTTCTACGTCCCCATGCTCGAGGAAGGTCTACAGGAGGCCCAATTAGACGCTCAGTGCCAGAAAATGGGCGAGCTCTTGGTAGGCTTTTTCTACTTCTACGCGGTGCAGTTTGACTGGGAGAACCACGTTGTCTCGCTCAATCGTCGTGGTGTGACGACGAAGAAGTCTCTTGGGTGGGACAGAGAAGACATCCCCGTGCCTGCCGCAGATGAGCATGCAGCGTCCCACATGGGTGGTCGTACTCTCCGCGTCACCAACCACCATCCTACCAGATACATGTTCTGCATCGAAGACCCCTATGAGGAGAATCTAAACCTTGGTAGACACATGGGCGTCACAAAATCACTTCGGGTACACGCTGAGCTGTGCCGTGGTCTCCTCAGCCTGCTGAAGGATGATGATGCACATTCATGCGTCTTTGCCGCTGCTGCCGATCCCTCCACCCTCGCACACGCCTCCAATACATCCACATTGCTGGAGTATCTCCGTGGCCGTGCTCGCTGCCCTGGTGGCCAAGTCGATGCTCCACGTGCATTAGGCAGCACAGAGGGGGCAGCCAACTTACCCCTAAAGGTACTGTACAAGTTAATGGCCATCTCCATGAAGGAGGTGTCATTGGCGGCCTCTGCAGCGACTGCCGTGTCTGGGGCTGAATCTTCCGAAGGTGTGATGTCGGTCAGCGGTGGGGTCCCAGAGGCGGCTCTCGAGGCTGCTTTCAAGCGTGACGCCGCACTGGAGTACGACCTTGCCCGCAAAGCATGGAACTGGCAGCAGCTTCTACACCGTCTTGGTCTCAAGCTACACCGGGGGCATGTATTTGCTCGTCGAGAGGTTGGGCTTCGACGCGTTGCGGCTCATCCCCAGACTATTCGAACATCGCCCACCGATGGCGAAGCATCTTCTTCCCGCTCCCTGGGCGATGCAACAAACGTGTCCGAGACGATGCTTCAGAGCCTGATGAGTGGCTTCTTGAGACTGACGCCGGAATGGGTGGCATGGTCGACTCCCTGGGCAGCGCTTCACAGTCGTGGCAACAGCACGTTTACCCCAACTGCAGTAGAGCCGCACAGGCCCCCTACTGAGCAGGTGCAACCCAACTTGGATGGACTTCTTCGGGCCACTTCACCTCGAGCTGCTCCATGGAGGCTTCGCCACAATGTCCGCTCGCTGCAGCGAATGGCACGTACCCTTCTAAGGCGGAAGTGATCCAGTGTTCGGCACGTTCCAGCCAATGCGGTGGTGGGGCGGTTTTCACAGAAGACTCCACACACAAACACACACAACATCACCACAGATGACTTTGCAGAGCTCGTCTCTCCAACTTCTACAAGGAGCCGATGGACCCATTGAACGGAGTTATTGCCTCCAAGCATATGAACCATACCAGTGCTCCCCTAACACCACCCAATGACTGTCATAGCGGAAGCCAGAGCGCCATGCTCGCGTGGGATTCTCTTGCTGTTCGTGGTACTGCTAATCCTTTGTCACATGCTCTTCGTTCTTCTTCTGCTTCGTCATTATTTAGTGAAGGTTACTGACTGCCAGTGGTGTCTTTTTGGCAACACTGACGTGCTCAACCTTCGGTGATAACATAGCATTGGGTGACGTGCTGGCTCGACATGATGCAGGGCCTCTTTCGCTCCACCAGGAGGGTGCTCGCCTACCACTACGTGCACCCCAAAACTGGTCGTCCGATTCGTCAGTTTAGAAAGTACGGTGACCCTCGGTTCATCAACAATGAAGCCGCCCTCATCACAGGACTCTTTGGCCTCATCACGACTGACTTTGGCATGGTGACGCAATCTCAAATGGAAAACGCGCGTTTGGCCATCCTCCGTCGGTTGCCACGTTCTAGCTTCGCCCTGACCATGTGCACTGACTTCGAGGAGTTCCCCGTGGTGAAGAAGAGTCCTGAATCACGTATGGGAGCTGGTAAAGCAAATATTCATCACTTTGCGTACAAATTCACCACGGGCATTCCCTTGTTTGAGATCACGCAGCTCTCCGCCCGCCGTCTGAATCAGGCTGAGGCAGAAGGAATCTTCCTGGCTGGGCGGCCCTTTATTCCGCTCCAAACGGCGGTGGTGCCGCGCGGGCGGGTGGATGAGTATCACGTCTTTAAGTAGTTCATTCGATCGTCACACTCAAAGTTGGCGCGTCGACGTCGTGAGCGCTCTACGAACACTCGCTACACACTTCCTTTTTCCTCTCTCAATAAAGAGTGACTGACCTCTGACAGAAAAGGTGAACTTGCGCACTTCTGCTCTTCTTTTGTTCATCTCGTGTATGTAGAACCCGTTTCACACAAACTTCGTCAACCTATCGCTACCCCTCTTGTCCTTTGCACCCGTTGCAATTTCACATTCATGGCTCTCTCATTTTCCGACTGCCCCCTGAAGTATGATCGTTCCAAGATCACTCCGGGAATTCTCCACTTTGGCGTTGGCCAGTTCTGTCGCGGACACCTCTTCCGGTACACGCAACAGCTTCTTGAGATCTCCGCCAAGGAGTGCCACCAGTACGATGACTGGGGCATCATTGGCGTGAACGTCATCAAGGGTGATCGCGAGCGCGAGATGTGGAAGGACTTCAAGTCTCAAAAGTGCATGTACTCCGTCTCTCTCTTTCCCCCTACTGGCAAGCCATCTCATGAGATCATTGGGAGTATGATTGACTACATCTACGCCCCAGAGGAGTCGAGGAAGCTCCTTCAGACCCTCGTGAACCCTGCCATTCGCATTGTCTCCTTGACAGTGACGGAGGGCGGCTACAACATCGACGAAACGAAGGACTGCTTCGACCTCACCAATGCCCCCGTGAAGAAGGACTTGAGCAACCCACAGAACCCTGCCACCACCTTTGGTTACATTGTTGAGGGTCTCCGACGCCGTCGTGAGCAGAATGTTGCCCCCTTCACGGTGATGTCCTGCGACAACCTCCGACACAACGGCGATGTGGCAAAGAAGGCTATCCTGGGCTACGCACAGGCCATGGACCCCAACCTGGCACTTTGGATTTCCCAGAACGTGTGCTTCCCGAACAGCATGGTGGACCGCATCACCCCCGCCACGACTCCCGAAATCCGCGACAAGCTGAACAAGCTCACCGGCCTCAACGACCGTCAGCCCGTCATTGGCGAGGACTTTGACCAGTGGGTGCAGGAGAGCAAATTCCGCGCCCGCCCCCCGTGGGAGCGTGTTGGTCAGGAGATCACCACCGATGTGGCGGGCTATGAGCACACCAAGGTTCGCATTCTGAACTCATCCCACCTCATGCTCACCTTCCCTGGTCTCCTCCTTGGCTACCGCTACGTGCACAACGCACTGGCGGACAAGGACATCTACCGTCTGGTGGAGGCTTCCTTGGACGAGGACATCCTCCCGACCCTCACCTCCCCGATGGATAAGGTGGCCTACAAGAACAAGGTCTTGTCTCGTTTCATGAACCCCGCCATTGGAGACCAGCTTCTTCGTATTGCGGGTGATGGGTGCAGCAAGATCCAGGTCTTCTGGACCAACAACATCGTCGCCCTGCTCGAGAGCGGACGCAAGACGGACAACTTTGCGTTTGGCATGGCCTGTTTCATTGAGTATCTCCACGGTAGGGACTCCAAGGGTGAGGAGTTCCCCGTGATTGAACCTAAACTTGATGATACGTGGAAGCAACTCATTGAGCAGAAGGATCTCTCCGCCCCACTCGCGCTCAACGTCTTTGACACATGGCGAAACCTGAACCACGCCGCCTTCCACAAGCAGGTGACGCACTACCGTGGCCTCATCAAGGCCCATGGCGTGCGCGCGGCCATGCCTTTCCGCCAAAGCGGTTCTTCAAAGCTGTAAACCCAACAACATTCGAAGTTGATGCCTCGTGAGAGACAACAGCGCACCACCCAGATTTCTGTGTTCTGTCTGGACCGTGTTGCCCTATTGCAAGTGGAGTACTTCTACCAGAGTATGGAGGCACACCTACCCGACCGAGCCAGGTGAAACATGGCACCGTTCATTCTGGGATCCCTCACCTAGCCGCATTTTCATTCGAACTTCATTTTTTTTAGTATTTATTTTGTTCTTGCTAGTTTCCTATCGTCCGGCTGTTGTTCTATTGGCAACAAATTTACGTCTGCCAGTGCACGCACACATGACCCCCACTTCCTGTTGACGGGGGAGATGACGAGGAGGTGACGATATATAGATGTGGTTCTCCTCCTATCTCCTTGGTGTGTCTTGGCGGAGCCCATACTCGGGGTTGCTGTGGCTTGGTGGCGGATACCTGCACCAGCTCTTTGGTCTTCGATTGATTCAATTTGTCGGGGGGATAACTCCTTCTAGTGGCGTGTCGTGCTAACCTTCTTGCTTGTCCTTCTTTACGGCAGCCACTGTTTGATTGCGGTGTGCTTGACAGTCAATTGGGGCTTTACCGTGGACGAAGAAGCATGGACGGGAGGCAGCTGCTCGACGCGCGAGAACTCTTCGATGTGTGCGAATTTGAGATGCCGATGATGATGCATCGTCGTTCAGAGTGGCTCGATCTCATCTCTTTTGTGCCCTGGACACGTTCGTGTATTCGTTGGTCTCCATCTTTGTACCTCATATGTGTGGGCCAGGTCGGCCATCGTGGCAACACGATGTGTCGTCGCTGCCATTGCGGTGCTCGCGGTTTTGCTTACTGTCCACGCTACCCGGTATGTTTGCGTTTTTTTGACATGTTGCTTTTCTTGTATATGACTCGCATTGAGCGTGGTAGTTTTCTTTCTCGGCGACTGACTCCAAGGACAAGATGGGATGCTCTGAGTGTTAATGGGCTTAGTGTCGTCGTGGCCCTAACAATCCTCATCAGCAACCACTTCCTGGAGTAACTGCCCACCAAAAGCCTAAACAAGACGGAAACTTTTTCTTGTTTCTTCTCTTTGCTTGCCTAGCGTGTGCGTGGATCCAACTTTTTTTTCTCCCTCTAGCTACCCTCTTGTTTCATGCGCGTGTTTGCTAGGCCTACACCCTCCCGTGCCTCCCCCCTCTCATATCACCCACGCATCGACGTCATCTTCCCATGGAAGAGACGATGAATGGAGGAGAGCGTAGAAAATAGGATGGATATTGTGCATGTGCGTGCACCTACAATCTTGATGTGAGGTGATTCCCCATTATGCTGTCCATCTCGTTGACAATCATCATGTCGTTTCTTGCTTCATGTTTCTCTTGGTCCAGTTAGTTGTGCCTGCTTCCTGCGGTTATAAATTTGTAGTCAAACTTCTTGTTAGGTGACGTGCCCTGTTGCTTTTGACGGAGAGATTTTTCTGATCTCCCTTCACAACGCAGTTAGAAACCAACTTTTCCCCCTAACAAAACAATCCTTCCCAGGGTCAAGCTCTCGCAGCTTCCCACCTTCCGATCTCTCACTTACCATACACGCACCCATCCAAGACAAAGTGTGTGCCATGGTGGATCTCGTCAAGGTTGGCCACCCCAGCACCCCCTTCTCCACGTCCATACTCTCGTTCAATGAGGATGCGGGTGCGGCGGGCCCTCGTGTGATCGCCAACTGCGAATCATTTCTAGCGTACACGCTGCGTAACCGGTCCACCCTTCGCTTTGTTTCTCGTGGAACGAACACGAAGGGAATCCTCAAGACCCACACCAACCCTATCTCAGCGGTTCAGTTTCTGGAGACGAAGGATGCCTGCATGGGTGCCTCGCTCTCAACGACAGAGCTGCTCTACTGGAAGGTGAAGGAAGACAAGGAGAAGGTCACGGTGGAGCTGCGCGTGTCGGTGGCACTTCCATCACTGGTGCGGGACTTCTTCCTCTTCATGAACGCTGAGCGCAATGTGCCCGATGTGTTTGTGGTGTATGACAAGAAGGCTTCTGTGGTTGATACGTCAAAGTACGCTGTTGGTGATGCACCAAAGACACCAATTGAGCTGGAGAAGGTCTCTCGTGCCTTGCGCATTCTGAGCTCCGCCGCCACTGACAAGAGCAGCTGCTGCTACGCGTCCCTTTCAAAGCGCTTTGTCTTTACCCATTCCAAGAAGGAGGCCTTGGCCTGCAACCTCAATACCCCCGCAGCCTCACCCTGGCCTGCGTGCAACGGAAATGAGCTTCAGGGCCTGGCGTCTGTGGTGGATCTCAACAACACGGTTGAGTTCGTCTTTGCCAGCAGCGCGACCGCCGTCTACCAGTGGGTGCTTCCGACCAGCGGCGAGGGTGAGCCGCAGTTGATTCGGAAGCTTGCTGCCGGTGGACCCGTGACGATGCTCCTCTCGTGTGCCGACACCGTCGCTATCATCGCGGCCAAGAAGACCATGCTCGTTGAGTGCCTTCCCCTCTCCGGCGCACCTGCCACGGAGGAGCGCCATCCCTACCGGGTGACGGTCTTTGACTTGCCGGACGCCCCGCAGCGTCGGGCCACCGTCTTTGAGAAGAGCCCAGGTTGTGGGTCTTTGGTGATGGATGCTGGCGTCAACATTTGGAAGCACCAGGTTGGCATGCCGACCGAGGCTGGTGCGACGGCGCGGTCCAGCCGAAAGGCGGAGGCTCCCTACCCAGACACACAAGCGCCACCCGCCGTTCGCGATTCCGCCATTCTTGCCATGAGTGCCTCACCCACGGCACCTGTGGAGGATTCAGCGGCTGCCGTGCCGATTCCCCCGGCACCTCCTGCGCCGCTTCCACGAGTGACCCTCACGAATGCCGCTCTTCCCCACAACCTCGACGGCGTTGTCGCCGCCGCCACCTATCAGTCGGATGAGAAGGTTCGCAGACAGCTAGAGGGTCTTCAGAACGTCATTATGAATGTGGCAAAGATCATTCAGCTTGCTCCGGATCAGATCAACCGCGATCATGAGCAGCTCGTGAACCTGTCCCTGGAGGCGCAAATGACGGAGCTGCAATCCATTGCTGCGCGGTCGCCTGCTGGATCGGCTAGTGGAAGTTCTCGCGCCAGCGCCGTCACCTCGGAGAACGAGGCGTCCTTCAATCGCTACGCCATTGATAATCTCTCTCGCATCGCTGATGGTATGGCGGTTGGTGTTGTCAGTGGCCTCAACGAGTCCATCCGGACGGAGGTGGATAAGGCCGTCTCCAGTGCCTTTGATGAGAACCTCCGCGCCTCGCAAAAAAACGCCATCAAGCAGCACTTAGAGGATGCTCTCAAGGACAGCGCCGCATTCTTCACGGCCGAGATCACCAATCGTCTGGAGAAGTTTGCCACGGTGGAGCTGACCCACTGCCTGTCACAGGTCTCCTCGACCGTCTTGCAGCTGCGTGAGGACAACCGGCGGTTGTTGGCCTGTGTCCAGCAGCTCACCGATGCCAGTGGCCCGCTGTCAGAGCTTGAGTCTCTTCGAAAGGAGGTGGAGGGGTTGCGCGAGACTGTGAAGAAGACCGCCCAGTCCATGAACCAGGCCGGTGGGACAGACAACTCTGGATTGAGCAACTTCGCTGGACGCACCAATCCAGAGACGGTCCTCACCACGGCCAATAAGTATGCCGATGAGGGCTCCTACACGGAGGCCATGAAGTACCTCGTCCTCAGCCGCCAGCCCTCGCTGATCCTGCGCTTCCTGCAGTCACTCCCAGAAGAGCGCTACGATGTGGTGATGTCTCCGTCTACCGTCTCCGATGACGTGTGGTCGCAAGTGTGTGCGTCTCTGGTCAGGCTTGTGGGTCCGTCCTCCACTGTGGAAGAGGTTGAGCGAATGGCGGAGGTTCTCTTCGACATTCTCTCCACCCTCAGCCCCAGCAGCGTTGCACGTGTGAAGAACCCTGTTAGCCAGTTCATCCAGCAGGCCCAGACCCTGGTTGCGGGTCCGTGCGTCAAGGTGGATGACCTCCGCTCCATGATTCGCCGACTATAAGATGGGAGCCATGTGGTCAGTGTTCTCCATCAGATTCACATGAAGAGCGCATACGCGATTTTGAAGTGCATCACCATGACCTACTTCCTATATATCCAGTTCGTAATTGATGAAGTGAGGCAGCATTGATGGAGTAGCGTGGATGCCAAGGTGTCGGGTGTGCAAACGGTGCTCCCCCCCTGCCGCCACACTGACGTTTTCACTCTTCCTCTCCCAGCGCTTGTGCTCATTTCATCTCCGGCCCTAAATCCGTCTTGTTTTTGTGTTAGGTTTTGTGGGGCCGTGACGCAAGACGGTCGACGAGTGTCCCTGACGACGCTGCTTCACCGCCAATGTTTCACGGCTCTCATGGAGATCTTCTGAATATCAATCCAAACAAGGGCCCCGCGAGTGGGGGAGCTGTGAGGCTCAATGTGCGGCTTCTCCTGACATCTGCTGATTCACCGTCAAGTTACTATCATGTCGTTGCTTCTGCTTCTTTTTACTGCTTCCGGTAGTTGGATTTGGGATCGCTGAGGCTGCACCTTCATACGACATTCGTGGAGTGCGCACTTCATCCTCAACATCCCCACCACACGCAGAGTGCCCTTGGGTGTTTGCGCGAGTGGAACCATCATCATATCTGACGGTGCGACGTAATTCATATCGCATCATCATCATCATCATCACACACACACACGTACACCACAGAGTTGGTTGCAGAGGCAGCCAATCATAGATAAACTTCACTCTCTGAATTCAAGAAAGAAAGCTGACAGCAAGCTGTAGCTGATTTTCTGCAACACAGAAGACACAAAAAAGTCTTCCACCGTCAATTGTCGCCCTGATGATGCGATCATCATATCGGTTGTGCAGCGTCACTGCCACTCGTCATTCAGTAGGATGCCGAGGAGCCACAACTAGGCTCTTGGCTATGGCCACGCTGACTGCCATGTCAGCCCCCCTCTGCGGCTCGTCGAGCTTGCAACCCTGTCGAAGCTTTGCCACCACCGCTCGGTGCCATCAAGCCAAGACACCCATCACTCGCTCCTCACCAAAGATCACAAAGCTCGTGAAGAAGCGACGTTTATCATCTCCTTCTATTCCGCCCAAGACCACCAAGGTCACCCCGCGGACGATGTCCAAGCGCTCCTCCTTTATGAGCAAAATGCGCCAGCGTGATCCGTCCCCAGAGAATGGCACTGCCACCATGCAGAAGCCTGTAGTTCCGGCAACAGTGGCAGCGGCGGAGCAGTCCGGAATGGTGGATGACGTTGGCGCGGCGGATGCACAGTTGGCGGAGCAGGACGCCATGCATGCCGATGTGGACGATGACGACTGCCCGGAGCTCGCACCGAGCACCTCCCCCGATGTTGGTGAGGCAGAGGCAGAGGAGCTCGCGGGGGAGATCCACGAGGTGGCCGACGTGGCAACAGACATTGGGGAAGAAGCCACGGCTGAAACGGCGGCGGTTGAGACGCGCTCTCAACATGTTCCTTCGATCGGATCCATTCTGGATATGGAAAGCCCCCTTAATCTGCGTCTAGCGACCCTCACGAGGCAGCATGGCAAATCCTTTCGCGCCATTGCTGTGTACCTCCCCATGACCCGCACCAACATGAACTTCAAAATCACTTTTGAGGACATCGCGAGTCAGGCACGCTTGGTCTGCCACCTAGATGAGGTAAAGACCATGTACTTTGAGTGGATTGCCCAGTTTCGCTCCTGCTATGTAGCCCTGTTCGTCCCAACACTTCAGCACACGAATGCAACGCTGCTCCAGAATGCCATTCTCACCGCCAAGCCGTCTCGTCCGCCACCACCCTCCGGCAGCTACCACCCGCGTCTCAACGATGATCCCGACCACCTCATCTTTTCCTACGCCAAAATGAGGGAGATTGTAGCAAAAAAGAAGAAGGAGGAGACCATCAACACGCAGCTGCTCACGGTGACGGTGCTGAATGCTTACGCAGAGGAGTGGAGGAACTTCATTTCTACTCCTATGTCTTGTGTACCACAGTCCTTCTTTTTGGCCAACTTCAACTTCAGCGGCAAAGACAACGTGCTGCTCAACAAGGAGTTGCTTCACTCTCAGATATCTGTTGCTGCGGATTGTCTCGTGGCACAACAGCAGTACCTTAGCGCAACGTCTGGGTCGAACACACAAAGTGCAGCACGCCCCTTTGGTACAGGCAATTGGTCCCTCATCTTTGTTTCTACACCTCCCCGCACGTCTGCTGGTACGAGTGCCATTCCTCCCATGCAGGATCTTCTCAGCGGCCACTTTGTGGATCCCCTTTCCCTGTCGGAGCGGTCTGCAGTCTACATCATTGGCAGCGGTGATGCGGCGCTCTCTCTTTCGTGCTTTCCCGCCGCTCGCAAAGGACGTGTGGCCTACTCCATCATGCTCCAGGACATTGAGTCTCAGCTTAATATGCAGCGCCCGCACCGTGATAGCTTGACCATGATTCTTGCAAAGGCAGTGGAAGGCTTCTCACGCTTGACGTGGATGGGTCTCATGAAGGCAGAGACGCAAGAGAGGCGGAAGCCACATCCGGTACATGCCTTCTACCGTCTTGAGCGGCGTGGAGTTCAGCGTGAGGTCATCCCGAGCTTCCTTGACGGCGTCTTCGCCCCGAATCCAAGTCAACCTGTGCTACGGAGCACAACCGCACCTCCCAGCGGAGGCTCCGGAAACCGGCCCCACCACAACCGTGGAGGATCCTCCATTCAGTCCCTTCGCCACCTGGAAGAGTACGTGAACGGCATCTTTTGCAATGCGGACCGACTTGCCCAGGAGACAAATCTGCGGGACTCTATTGTGAAGGGTCAAGTCTTCTTTGTGCACATTCAAACCGCCGGCATTACGGCTGCACGTCGAGCTGACAATCCATTTTCTGCGCGCAATGGAATCATCTTTGCCATGACCCAGCATTGGTCCTCCATGGGCTTGATGAATCCACCCACAGTTACCCAGCTAAAGTCCACACACAAGCCCTCAGGGGAGGTGGATCGTTTTGTTGAGGTTGACGAAGTCATCCCCAGTACATTGCCAACGGGCCCACCGGATGCTCCAAATCCACGTGATCGTGCCTGCTCCGCGGTCTTGGTTGCCTGGGACGCCAAGCGGGTTCTGCTGCATCTTCACAAGAGCACCCGACTTCAGCAATTCCTGAGGAACGGTGGACGTGTGTGGTGTGCGCAGTACGCTCAGTACCTCCTCAAGGGCTTCAGTCCCAACAACTTGGCTACCATGGAGCGTACGCTCGTTCAGTACCATGATGGTCCCTTGAAGTCAGCGATGCAGCCACTTGCCAAACTCAAGCTGATCTTTTCCACGCAGGTGGACATCTCCGTCAACACACGGCAGCTCACTTCTCTGGTTCACCGCATGGATGGCCTCCTTGCCTCGGCCGAGATGGAGATGAACGGACTGCAAGTGGTGCCACAAAAGGAGGTGAACGCCTTCGCGGAGAAACTTCGCCTGGATCACGAGCGTCTGGAGAAGGTGCTGCAGGAGAAGATTATGGACTTCACCGCTGACATGGATGGTGAGGTGCGCAAGCGCATCAACTTTCGCTCCCCACAGGACATCAGCAGCATCATTTATGGAGGTGCGGTGTGCCGTCATCTGAGCTCACGCTTTGTGCCGGTGCGGCCGATGCGGCTACCCATCACGAGCTTCTTCCCACACGCCGTGGCACAGGCGACGGGTACCCCGCTTCCCGCCGATTATCTCAAGCCTACCGCACTCCTGGCAGCAGGACCTCAAGGAGGGAGTGCCGGTGTGGTTGACATTCGCCCAGCAGACGTTGAGCGTGCGGTGCGCACACTGCAGGCGCAATGCCGGCATGTGACCATGGATCAGCTGCTGGCATCAACCGCCATTGTGGTACTGATTGCCAGATCCAAGCTCGGGGAGTTTTTGGAGCAGTTTTCACTCTACTGCCCCACCTCCACAGACGCCAAGGCGAAGGAGCTGAACTTCCGTGTGGCAATTGACGATGTACTTCCAGTGGCAGACAAGGCAGATATCGTGACGGTCACCCAGCTGAAGGAGCTGATCCGCAACTACCCTCCCCTGCTTGCTCTACGCAAGAACAACGCAGCCACTGCTGGTGACAAGAGGGGTGTCGGCCGGACTCCTGACCTGCGCAACCTCCTCATTCTGACCAACTGCGTTCACGATCGACTAGAGCCACTGGTGGACACTGGCATCATCTCTGCTCTGGAGGAGACTGTGCTGGGTGCCAAGCCTACTCCCCCGTCCTCATTGGTGGAGCGGGTGTGCTTCGCAGAGGTGAAGAACGCCCTTCCCCCAACCCCTGGGTCTGGGGACTCCTTTGAGACGGACTTTGATCTCCTCACCAACACGGACAGCGTAGGCTTTAGCGCGCGCTCCACGTGGGAGGCACATGCGAAGGACATCATTTCCCACCAGGGATTGGAGGGGGCGATTCAGGCCATGTGCAAGCACTCGGCCTCACTCCTGGGCACCCCGCGGGATGTCTTCCGCAGCACTCATCCCATCCCAAGCACCTCACCCCAGGGCATTCATGGTCAAGAGCAGGCATCAACATCGGGTATGCTGTGGCAGGTGACCCCGCCGCACCTGCACTCCCTCTTGAAACGATTCCTGAAGGGACGTGCGGCCAGTTCTGGCGCCGAGGCGATGGAGCGGGTGACAGTGCTGCTCTCACCCCACAAGGGCATCGACCTGAGCTTCTTTTCATCTCTCCAGCAGCTCCGCTTTACAGAGAAGAAGCTTCAGCTCTTTGAAGAAGGATGTCTCTTCCGTGCTGTCCTACCGGAGTGTAATGATCGAGTACATGGAGAACTCTGCCACTGCGTCACCGCCACCGGCCGCCTCTCCTCTCAGTCCCCCAATCTGCAGAACATCCCAAAGGAGGAGGACCTGCGCCGCCTCCTCGTCTCCCGATTTGGCCCTGCAGGCCGCATGGTGGAGGCGGACTACAGTCAGTTGGAGGTTGTTGTGCTCGCCGCCCTTAGCCGTGATGCGAAGATGATCGAAGAAATTAAGGACAAGGTGGACTTCCACTGCATGCGCGTGTCTCTGATGCGGAAGGAGCCCTACGCGGATGTGGTGCGCAAGGCGAAGGTTCTCAAGGACCCCGAGTACATTCAGCTCCGTCAGCAGGCGAAGGTCTTCTCCTTCCAACGCCAATACGGTGCGGGTGTGATGACCATCGCAACCACCACTGGACTGAGCGAGCAGGAGGTGGAGAGCCTCATTGCGGCAGAGGAGCAGCACTACAAGGAGTTGGGCCAGTACTACACTCTCGTGTCAGACTGCGTAGAGGCTGGGGCTGATCGGCTCCTTCGTTTGCGCAGCAACGATGCTTCTCAGTGGCCTGCCAGCTTGCGCCGTGTTGTGATGCTGACGGAGCCACTGCACTACTTTGTTGCCCCCACGGGCAGCAAATTCGACTTTGGAAAGGACAGGAAGAGCATCCCTCGTCTCAAGAACTACCCCGTTCAAGGGTTGGCTGGGGAGATTGTGCAGGTCATGTGCGGAAAGGTGCTTCGTGAGTTCTACCGAAAGCGGAACTACAACAACCGTGCATTTCTCGTGAATACCGTCCATGATTGTGTGTGGGTCGACGCCCATGCATCTGTAGCAGATGAGGTGAAGGCGGATCTTCATCGTATTCTTCGAGAAACACAGCAGGTTATTGGTGGCCTCTGGCCAGAGATGAAGCTAGATGTTCCCTTCAATGCAGAGGTCCACGTTGGCAAGTCATTGGGTGACATGTCTTCGTAGGAAGTGCCCAGGGCTTATTGTGGATGGAGTACCATGTGCCGCGCCACAAAGCAATAGGGGTTCTACCCACATGCACCAGATGGTGATGTTGGGAGGATGGAAAATGAATCATAGATGTTGTCCAGCATCGCTGGTGTTGTTCGCCTCTCGCAGAGGAAGGCGCTTTATAAATATTTGGCTGCGTGATTCATTCACGAACAACAGTCAAGCTACAACGTTCATCTGTGCTGTGAGGAGTGTCACTGACTTTCATGTGTACCACAAGAAGGGCTGCATGGTGTGCTGTTTCCGTAATGTGTGCTGTCTTTCTTCCTTTTCACCACGAACTCTTCAGGTTGCTCTTACCTCTATTGCTATACTCTATCGGAGGCTCACAATGACTAGCGCCAACGGAATCTCCAGCATGGAACGCGCACGTGTGCTTCCTTCACCTGAAGAACTAGTGGCCAAGTGCTTTGAGTTGGGTCTCATTATGCAGCGTGGTGGTCCTGAAAAAAGCATCACACACCCCGCCATGACCCTTCAAGGAACAACCATCCAGAAGTCTGTGCTTGACACGCTGTACCAACGTCAAGTCCTGTGGAACGAGGCTGTGGACAACACGTCTCGCAACTTTGAATTTGTGGCTGCAACGCTGCGACAGACCGCCATCAGTGATGCCTCCTTCACCGGCCGCTTTTTGGAGATGCTGGAAAAGATCTACCAGCAACCCCCGCCGGCGGAGTTTCTGGCTGGGCGTGCGTGGAATGAGCCCATGTACCAGCCTACGATGCTGGGCATCTTCCGAACGGACTACATGTTTGACCCCACCAGCCCCGCCGCAGGAAGCCCTGACTCTCCAGATCTCTCCGCACGTTGGAAGAATGTGGAGATCAACACCATCTCCGTCTCCTTCGCCGGACTCTCTCCGCTGGTGACTCAGTTTCATGAGTATCTCCATGCCTATTGCCAGTCATCTCAGGCTCACGGTGATGCCACCAAATCCAACTTGGTCCACAGCAGCTCTGGCGAGGACGTTCCTCAGAGCTTGGCTATGGCAGTGACGTTGTGGAATGATGAGGTACGATCCAACCTCGTGTGCCCTGGGGTGAATGTGGCGCAGCTTCAGCCCGTTGTCCTAACCGTTGTCCAAGAGGGGGAGCGGAATACGGGGGATCAGTACAAGCTGCTCTTTCATTTGCTGCAGCAGCACGGAGTGCGCAGCCTTCGCCGAACCTTGACGGAAGTCTTCTCCGACATGGTACTTCACCCCACAACCAGCGCGTCCACTGGTTCTCCTCTTCCCCCACTAGCTGTGCTGGACGGACGCTATGCCGTGGCGGTGGTGTACTTCCGATCGACCTACACACCGAATGACTTCCCCACCGAGGCAACGTGGACGGCACGCTACCGCCTCGAGTGCAGCAACGCCATCAAGTGTCCAAGTCTGCCCTATCATCTACTTACGTGGAAGAAGCTACAGCAGCGCCTTGCAGATATCGATGGGGTGTTGGCACCGGTGGCCCTTGGCGGAGACCGTGAAAAGGCCGCATCGCTCGGACGGCACTTTATGCAGCTCTACTCACTTAACCGGGCGGAGTACGCCATTGGAGGTGGTTCTCACGATGGAGATCCTGAAACATGGATTCAAGCCGCCATTGCTGACCCACGCCGCTACGTACTCAAGCCGCAGCTCGAAGGCGGAGGCAACCTCATTGCTGGGGAAGCCATGCGAACACTTCTCCGGGACACCACTATGGAGAGCAACCCCACCCTCTTCTCACGCATTCGAAAGGAGTATATTTTGATGGAGAAGATTCACTACGAGGTGAAGAGTGGTGCCGTGCTTCGAGCAGGTGAGATTCTGTCACTTGACTCCAACCTCTGCTCCGAGCTGGGCATCTTTGGTGTTGTCCTGTCTCGTGGGAAGGGTGATGTCCGCATGAATCGCAGTGCTGGATACATTGTGCGATCCAAACCCGCTGATGTGGAGGATGGGGGTGTGATGGCAGGGGTGGCATGCCTGGATAGCCTCGTCTTGGGTGACTAGCCGATGTATGTGCATGAAGTACTACCGAGATGAAGTAGCAGGGATGGAATATGACGGCTACACAAACATGCGTGCTGCTCTACCCATTTATTTCGCTGTGCTCATGCACAACATGATTGACGGTTTTTGTATTGTTTCGTTGCGTGAGAAGAGGGAGGGGTTGGAACCACCCATGCTTTCCTCTTCTTAATCCAGTTTGGCGGGCTGCGTCGTCTCCACATCCCGCAAACATCGCATTCTCAGGGCTTAAGGAAGTGGTTGCTGAATACACGTATTGGTATCAATAAAGATGGGCCTTCGTTGCTACTTGCCTTGACGGCGGTTTCCGCCAAAAAAAACAAGAGTTCATTTCGGGCATTACCTGTAGAGGCACTTGCTGCTTCTCATTGTGTAGTTGTGATCATCACTACTACTCCATCTCTCTTCTTTCAACTCGGACTCTTCTGTACCTTCCAAAGGACCAAATATCGGCCTGTGGCTTTGCGTCATTCTATTCTTCACTACGGACAACCATTGCGAAATGAACGCCTTCCGTGAGCGCGTTTCCCAGTGGTGGGCGAAGGACAAGACAAACTTCTTCTTTGGCGGTGTAGCTCTCTTTGCCTTCAGCAACGTGGCTCTGAATGAGATGCGCAAATACGGATTGGTTGGTGCGCCAACGCGGGAGTCACCACATCCTCCGGCATCTCACGAGTTCTCCAAGCGACCTCGCCAGTAAAGACGCTACCCCTGACCGGTATCTCGGCGTGGAAGGTTGTTTGGGTTCACAATGATCATGACTTGTCTAGCGCTATCGGTCTTGGTACTTGCCATCACCATTCAGCGCAATGCTTGAGATCAATGAATGCTACCTACATCACATGAATATGCAACTTTTTTTTTGGTGGATCACAATTGCTCTCTGCAGCGCTGTTGTTGAGTGCTACGGAGATTGTGGGCTTCTCTTTGCACACGTGCACACACATGACCCTTACAACTCATATATCTCGTTCTTCCAACAATCGTCACTTTAGGGTAGCAAGCTACAGCCCCCAGCTTTCTGCTTTGGCGGCTTCTGAGTTTGACTCTTAGGGAGATCTGAGTGTATCCTTTTTTTGGTAACGCGGTATATATCCGTCCTAGTCGTTGCCTGTCGGTGCGTGTGTGTTCGCGCGCAGCATTTTCTCCATCTCACAGAAGCAGAGAGATATAGTCTGGGGCACTCCGTGATAAACTGCGAGTGCAGCTCTTCAGATTGATTCCTTAGCATTGGAGTCGCTGAAGGGCCACTGAGCACACCTTTGTTTTGATATGGCCCCCAAACCTAGTTATCACCCACCACCAGGTGGACCAGGCGGCGACCTTCGTGGGCGACTGCAGCAGCAGCAGCGACCCCCAGCTACCCCACCACCAAGCTCATCTCCACGCTCGATGGAGAGCTTCGCCAACGATAACATCACGCTGATTGCCTCCAATCCTACCTTCGGCTCCACGCGTGGCGGTGGATCCTACCGCACCACCAACCTTTTATACTCTCGTGGACCTACTGGGCCAGATGCGAAGGCTCAGCGAGGTGGCAGCCCACAGCCGCCCTTCTATGCCCCACCGCAGCGCACCAACGCCGCTCTCAAGAGCAGCTACACCCCACCCACCACTTCTCCAGGCCGTCGTGCGGGTAACACGAGCAACAACAGCGACAGCATGGCAGCGCTTCTGGCAGGGAAGGCACCGCCACCAGCCAATAGCAACAAGCGCGGACCTGGAGGTGCTGGTGGACGCCCCCATCCAGCAAGTGGCCCCACAAACCTCCAACGTGGCGGCTTGGGGCCCGAAGCTGCGTCCAGCCCGCTATATGGTAGCTCGTCCAACGTGAGCGCACGGGCGAGCAGCACGGGGGCGCTCGGTGGAGTGTCTGGGCTGAGTTTGCATGAACCCACCCCAGAGGCGGAGGACAGCTTTGGACGCACGCAGTTTCTCTCGAGTGTGCGCCAGGCGTCAGGTCTGGATGGTAGCATAGGTGGGGCCGGAGATAGTCACCGACCCTTTGCCTTGGCTGGAGGCACGGATGGTGGTGCGGCTGCCACACGTGGTGGTGGTGCCTTTCCGCGGCACTCAACCAGCTCCAATGTATCCAGCAGTAGCACCGCTCGCACGGGCAGCAAGAAGGCGGCTGGGGCTGCCAAAACCGCCCCGGTGCCTCCGCAGGCCTATGACTTCCGTGTGGTACTCAGCAGTGGCAAGACGAATGGGCTCCCCATCACACTGTCTGTCGGGAGCGGCTGCGTTCAGGGCATTCGACCAACCATGGAGGATGAGCACTTTGCCAAGCTCAACCACGCCATGGTGCGCGAGCAGCCCGTATCTCTTCTGGCCGTATTAGATGGCCATTGCGGCCGGCGTGTTGCCGATCTCGGTGCCAAGTGGCTGCCAGAGTACTTCTTCTCACATGATGCCCTAGGAGACAACAACGCCCTCAGCTTGATGGAGTCCATCCTGCAGACCGACCGGGCCATTTACCGGCAGCTGTCGAAAGGAGCAGGTGGCGGGGTTGGGGCGGTGTTTGGTGGCAATGACTATGGCATGAACCAAGACATCAGTGGCGGTTCTACTCTCATCACCGCGGCTATTCACGGACGAATGTTGTATGTTGCCTGTCTCGGTGATGCACGCGCGGTGCTCTACGATGGCCGTTCAACTATTGCCATGAGTGAGGACCACAAGCCGATTCATCCAAAAGAGAGCCGACGAATTGCCAAGTGCGGTGGTTTTGTGCAGTTTGGCCGTGTTTGTGGCGTCTTGGCGGTGAGCCGTGCCCTAGGTGACTTTGAGTTCAAGGTGAGCGGTGCCAACCGTGGTGCATTTGGTGGAGCTGCCTCCAACAAGGACCGTTTCAGCACGTCAGGAGAGCTTATGGTCAGCAATGTAGCGGATGTGAGGCAACTACACCTCACCGATGACTCTATTTTCTTGGTCTTAGCCTGTGATGGTCTGTGGGATGTGGTCTCCAACGAAGATGCCACCCAGTTTGTGAAGGACTTCCTGCTTTACACCCCAGACATCAACGACCCGTTGGTGCTGTGTGGCAAGCGACCCAAGCCAAACCAAGCCATCATAACCCGCGCGCTCAATAACTGTAGCCAGAAACTAGCAGAGTTTGCCGTAGACCGGGGTAGCACTGACAACGTATCAACGATGGTGCTCTTTTTCCACGACGTCATTGACTCCGTTGCGTCCTTCAATGAGGCAGCAGGTCTGGACAACATGGAGGGGGCAGACTCGCCCTCCTCAAACCGTCATCGTGCTGGTGCTGGAGGAGCCCATCGTGGAGAGGGGAGTCACGGTATCTATAGCCCTTCTCACCAGGGAGGCCGACGCAACGTTGCGGCTGGCGGGACTGGTCACCTCTCGCCTCAAAAGGGAGGGTACAACTTTGACGCTTCTCCCATGAAGCACAACACCAACTCCCCACGAGCCCGGCAACATCAGCAACCTGTGCTGTCCAGCCCCCGTGGCGGGAAGCGACGCCCATCAGAGGTGCTTAGCGGATCCTTCAACCGTGGCATGGAGTATACCACTCCCACCCCAACGCAGAAGGGAGTCCCAAACTGGACTGGGCGTAGCCGACCTCTCTGGTAATAGCCAGCCTTCTTCCAGCTACTGCACGCTTCTCTTGATTTCTGCCAGTGCCCACTGTTACTCTTCCCCAATATGGCGACGATGTAAGAAAAATAAAGAAAAATTACGCCGTGACGGGAAGTTGGATGGCACTGTGCAAGAAAGTTGGTCTTGAGTAGTATGACCATGTGGCTCCTGTCCTGCACCTCACCGTGGGTGAGGGGGTAGGTGATGACCACCCAATTCAGCTACCAATTTGGAGATCTTCTTCGCTCTTGGTTTTTTTTTGTTGGGCCGGCACGGTGAGAAGGTGGACTTAGAGGCCTTCGCCACACCACTCTCCCGTTCCTTCCTTCCCGCATGATGGCATATGTGACGATAGGCAGACATTACGCAATCCGTAATGGTATGCACCTTTGGCCTCATCTCATTGTTGTTTGTACAAACAGCGTTTTTTTTTCGCTTCCTTTTCTGGAGAGTCGCACGTCAATTTATTTGCCCGTGCAGCAAGTTGGAGAGCGCACCATCTTACCTTGTGACGAGCTGGTTCCCCAAGTTTCGCGCTGGGGGTGATCACCACTTACTCAACACAGTCACTCTCGTACTTCAGATGTGCACTCCGGCGGTCTTCTCGCTGGTAGTGCACCATAGCCACATGTGGGAGTCAATGCATGTTGTTTCCCACATGACCCGCTTCCCTTATAGTGTGTGTCACTTTGATGGATCTCTTTTGTGCCCTCATTTCGTGGATGTCGCCGTTCGTTCGCTCGTTTGATTGATTGACTGACTTCTGCATCTCGGTACATGCCGCGTCATGTGGCTGATCCACCTGAAGATGAAGTGACGCTTTGAAAGAAGTCTGCAATTGTACTCAGTCACAAACAGTGGGCGACGCACATGTAACCTGCCGTGTGAAGCCGAGATGCTCTTCATGGAAGTCGATGCGGGTCAACTGGATATGTGGAGCTGTGCACGCCGGCAACGTAGTGAAAAAGCTGCAGATGCGGTTCGGGTCGGATTTGAGAGGAATGCAGTCCCTCCCTCCTCGGCAGCTTGAGGATGGTGGGTACGCACAACCTGCGCAGATCGATTTGGCTTGCCACCATTTTTTTCTGTATCATTGCTTGCCGTCGTCGCTTTTTTTTTTCCTTCTGTAGAGTAGCCGTCACCACCAACAAGAACTGACATTGGTGTACCTCATTCTTTCTTCTTTCACGCCTTGATCCACTTCATCTCTCTCTACACCATAATACGCTCCAGCTCTGTCTGAAGGTCGTGCCATCGACGCAAATCTATCTATTCTGCTCGTGGTGCTCGCACTCGTTGTGTGCCAAGCATTCAGTTCTTTGTAATCCCTACTCTTGCTCACCAATGACTCCTTCCCTCTGATCTTCGCCAATCTTCCATCTATGTACAGAGGTTAGTTTAGGTCCGTATTGCCCCCCTCCCTGGTTGCACGTGCACCACCCACACTGTACTTCTTCTGTGTTCTGCATCACAGACCCCTCCTTCTGCTGTGGGTGAGATTGATTCAAGGAACATTTATCTGTGGCAGTGCTTTCTCACCAGCCGTACCGCCATATTGCATCTGAAGTGTGCTTTACGCAAGGAAAGCCAAGCATACAGACAGAATGGCGGCACCAACCACGAAGTTACTGACCAGTGAAGAGCTCGGCACGTTGACGCTGAAGGCGCCCTATGTGTACACCCACTGTGACCAGCCTTACTTCATGCACGAGATCAATCAGGTCGCAGAGGTTCTTCAAGAGCAGTCCTTTCTTAACTTCTTCATTCGCTACCGCAGCAAGCGCAAGACCTCAGCCACTGCCGTACTGGCTGATGCGTCGCCTTCAGAGAGCGAGCACCGTTGGTCACGTGTGGAGAAGGTTGTATTCCTCCGTTCCACGGCTACAACAGCGAGCACACCTGCTCCAGCATCCATGCATTCACTGCTGCCATCCAACGGTCTGAGCATCGATGCCACCACAACTGCCTCGCAACAGCCACTGGAGAGTGCGATGGAGCCCGCATCTTCGGCAGGGTGCGTCCAGTGGCGAGGAAAGCGGGTATGGATTGCCTTCATGGTTGCAGGCGAGAGCCACGCCGTTCACCCACTGCAGTTGTCCAAGGACCTTCCCACAGCGGAAGAGGTGGCGGCATTCTGCTACAAGCAGAAGCAGGAACGCCCACAGGAGCTTCACTACAACACCGCCAAGGCCGCTGCTGCGGCGCCACCCACCAATCGCTCTGCTTCCAACTCCCTCGCCGTTCTTGACGACCCCCTCCCATCTATGGAGGATCTTCGCTCATTCCTGCCAACTCCCCAGCAGATATCGCGACTGGCTGCCTTCCGCCTGCAGCACATCACGAAACACGTATGGACGCAAGCAGAGATTGAGGAAGCGCTGGAGCTCAAGCAGCGCTTCAGCTCTGCTGCCGCCGCTGCCGCCCCCGTCGTCTCTGCCGTCAATCATCTCCACAACCTTCGCGTGGAGGCGCAGCTGAGCCAGAAACAACGTGAGCTGCAGAATGACGTAACAGCTACCGCACAAGAGACGGACAACGAGATGGGAGGCTCACAGCCCACGCAGGGACGACGAAGTGATGGTCCCGCACCGATGGCCCGCTCTCCCTTCCTCCCTCGACGGCTGCTTCGCCGCTACGAGTCTCCAGCCAACGGCACCTCCACCGTAGGACTTTCGCAGCTCTCCACCAGCGGCTACCCCACACAGCAACACCACGCCAGCCAGAGTGAGGCGGTGGTGCAGATTCCTGAAGAAGCGCTCGAACAGTGGCGGCGGGTGCATCGCCAGGAGGAGAGCTTCTTCCGCTACGTCAGCGATGCCAACCGTAGTGAGTACCTCTCCAAGGTGGTGGGCATCACCCAACGCAACTATGAAGAAAACAAGCGAAACCGTCTTCGCGGCATTGAGAATGAACGACGTCTGGAGAGTAAAGGAAACATGGTGGAGTCACGCGGTTTGTGGATTGCGGATGATGCAAAGCGCGCGGAGAAGGCCTCACTCTACAAGGGAGCCATGCAGGGCGAGGAAGGTGCAGGGGCCAAGAAGGCGGGCACAGTGGCACGAGACAACGCCAGCGGAGCTGCCGCAGATGCGTCGGAGCGTGGCGAGGCTGTTGTGGAGAAGTCGGAGGAGGATATTCTTTTGGAGCGCTTCAAGGCAAAGTACGCTTCGCTGCAACAGTTGCGTGCGTTTGCAACTTCAGCCAATGAATCTCTGCTCTCATCGGTGATGAAGGACTCCGTGCTGGAGCAGATTGGCTCCAGCTCTGACGCACCGATGGCCACCTCCCGCATTCCATCCACCCCCAACCGCCTTCTGCGCCACAGCACGGCTCAGCGACTGGCCCTTGCATCTCAGCTCATTGTGCAGAGTTCCTGCGCGGGTGCCACAGATGCCAACACTTTCAAGCGGCGGCGTGACGATTAAGATCACTTCCTTCCTTCCTACGCAACGTACACCCACCTTCACTCCTCTGTGTGATAAGACGTGTGAGGCCCCCATGGAGGCAATCTCTCTCTAACTATCATTGTTTTTGTGGGGGTCCTGTATGCCCTGTAGCAATCTTCTAGTTCTCATCTCGCACTTTTGTTGTTGTTGTTGTTGTGCGTGGGAATAGTGATGCGCTCTGGGCCTTCCTGTTGAGGATCAACGAGTGGTTCTACAGACTTGGACGAAGGCGTGTTGATGACCGACGAGCTGACCAGATTTCAGAAGTTGTGGTTGCTGCCTTTTTTACAATGGCCTACACACACACAACATTCTTGTGGTTGAACTGTCTTCTTTGTCTGTTCCACGTACCACGTCCTTTCACCAACCCTCCCCCAGAACAACCACACATGCTGATATTGATGATAGTGTTGCAATGGTTGCCACACACCAGTCACACACATGCCCTGAGCCACAAAACATTCACCATTTCTTCCTCATCGCCTCTTCTTTGTGTGCGTGTGCCACTCATGTGCCTGCTTGCTCAGCACATTTTAGTGTGTGCAGCACGTAGGGAGAATGAGCGCTGACCAAGTAGTAGCTCAGGATCTCGCCGCTGCGGTCTTCCGCGATACCTCCATGACCGAGACCAGTGGCGTGGCACTCTCCACCACCGCGAAGGCATCTCACGCCACGCGAAAAACCTCGAAATCAGGTGTGCGCCGGGAGGTGGCGGAGCTGATGGTGGATCAACAACGTCGTGCCGCAAATGTAGAGGAGCTCGCCTTTTTCAAACAAGAGGCAGCTCGTCTCACGCAAGACAACACTTCTGGTACTTCTGTGGCGGAGAGGGACGACCGAGGTGGTAGGATAGGCTCCCCTACTTCTCCGGATGGGGTGAGCTCCTCTCAAGGGGGTAGTGCGGCCATTCTGCCGGCACAGCATCGGTGGATCATGATTCCTCCAGAGGTAGCCACGGTGGTTGGACGAGGTGATGACGACTGTGTGCGCCAAGAAGTGCGTGGCGCATGGTCATGGAAACGTACGGATGATGCTGTTGAAGATGCCGTCCTCACCTACTCGGCTCAGATGTTGGAGGAGACGGAGTCCGTGACATTCTCTTCACTGGAGCTTTCCGCAGCATTGTGCTACGATGGCGTCTGGAATGGCCCGACAAAACGGCGCGGCCTGAAACCCACTGGTGATGATGATGTGCGTACCTTCTTCTCCTTCACGCAGGAGGAGTACGAGTCACTTCCCTCAACACCATCTCCTCAGCTTTCTTCTACCAATGATGATGATGAATTTGTGTTTGACTTTGCGAGCTCACACAAGTTGGCGGTACTCTACGAGCGCTTTGGCAACTTTGAAGTGGTGTGTGATCGATGGAGATGGAGTGATGCGAGCGGATGTCAAACGTCCGTCACGACGCCGAAAATTGATTGGCGCAAAGAGGGCTTTCCCACCTCGGCAGAGGATGGGATGGCTGCCCCACTGGCACCACCAACAACACCTTCCGTAGGGGCCTTGTGCGAGGAGTATCAACGGCTCACGGAAGGCATCCTGCAGCTGCGACTGCAGAGGCTGACCACGATAGTTGAAGGGGGCAGCACCGTGGAGGGTTGCGATGGCCCTCACGGTGCCATCACGTCCCCAAACAACGCTGCGCCGTCCTCTTCTGTTGGGCGGCATCCGGTGGTGTCCATGGCTGCACACCACACGTTTCTTGGCGATGGGCAGAGTGGTGAGGTGACGCAGGAGACGGCGGAGGGTGCGGATACAGACGCAACGCCATCATCACCTGTTGCACCCACGCTGAAGCGGCCGCGTGAGGAAGTGGGCGAGGTCGCGGGTCGGACCTCATCCAATGACGTTTTCGCGGTGCTCAGTACACCAATTCCGTGGTTTTCACGTCAACGACTGCAGCAGCGGCAGACGTTGTTGCGGCGGTTGCTTGCGGAGGAGTCCGAGACCAACGTTCCCTACCAAGAAGCTGCACGGAAATACACCAGCCTCGTGGATCAGGCGGCAAACATTATTCAGCACCTTCGTGGGATTGGCTTTGAGGAGGAGGGCCAGCCGCCGGTGGAGTTGCCGGCGCTCTCCCCTCTCCCTGATGTTGTTGTTCTGCGTGAGCGTGGCAAGAAGGCGGAGAGGCCTGTGAGTGAGTCCCCAACACCCGCCAATCCGCGTAAGATTCGCGGCTCGGTCTTCTCATCGGAAGCGATGGAGGATGTACGGATGGAGGTGGAGCACCTCATCCCATTCAATTGTGCGAGAATTCAGGCTGCCGCCCTCGCTGGATGGATCCTCGCGGCGCCAACACTCCTCCCTTCTGACCCTGCCGCCTCCAACACCGATGTATCACCGGACGCCTCTGGTCGTGGGACAGATGGCGCGGAAGGTGGTGGCGGTGCACCATCTTCAGCCTCACCCAGCAAGAGCAAGACAACACTGCCATTGACTGCCTGCAACCGTGTATACAGCCACCTTGGTGAGGCTGTGCTTGTGTCGCTGCCACACACGGTTCCAAAGATTCATCGTGAGGTGGAGGAGGTCCTGGAGCAGCAACTTTTGGATGATCATCGAGCCATGATGGAGAACAGCGCGTCGGTGTTTCAGCACACCGCTGATATTCGCCTGCTCTACACACAAAATTTGGAGCTCCAGCGCTACGTCACTAGGCTGGAGTCCCTCTCCGAAGGCCTACGCAAGGTCATCACAGATACCGACGAGGCTGCGAAGGGTATGCGTGTGTAACCAACGGGTGAAGTGTGGTGAGAACTTTGCATGAGTTAGTGTGGAATACATGACAATGACTGCAAGTTTGGATCGTTGGATGTATGCAGCTTCTACTGTGCTTCTTTTTTTTCTTTTCTTCTTCACCGTGATGTAGCAGTAGGAGGTGAGGCTCCACGTCATTGCAGTGCTAGGTGGGCGTCGCAGGACACAACCTCAGATGCAAGTGTGGAGACGACCAATTCGTGCAGCCTCGCGTTCCGCATTGTGTGGAGGAGGCAGGCCATCGAAATGCCACGCAGCGTCGGTGTTGGCCTATGGGGTGACGAGTGGCATAGCTCCCACAAGCTCACTCCATCAGTCACCTGCCATGACGCATGTGCGGTATGCATCTACATCCACGTTGGCACAAACCAAAGTGGTGCCCTTCACCATGACTGCGGGCTACAATGAGCTCGTGGAGGAGCTCCTCCTCTCCATTCCGTCAGCCCCCGTCTGCATTCGTGCATCGTCGCTCTATCTCCTATTTCTCTACGCAGAGGGGAAGCGCTCTCGCTGCAGTAACTCCACACAGGAGCTTCGTCGCGCATTCATTCGGCGCCAGCATCACTCCATGCAACACCTCCTCCTTCGCATTGCCAGTGAAGCTGAGAGCCATCACTGGGGCATGTTTATCTCCACGGATTGGCGTCTTGTCACCAAGGCGCGGGACTCGAGCGAGGCACAGGCAGCCTTCGCACGCCACTACACCCCCATCCTCGGTGCCGACGCACATGCAGATCCTGAAAAAGAGGAGGATGAGATGGGGCTGGAGTATTTTGTGCCCGCGGACATGGCGGCGCAGCTGTGGATGCTCTCCACCACGCCCCCGGACTTCCGTCGCCAGCAACTGCACTTTATGGAGCGCACGGAGGCACGTCCGGCACCAGAATCTGAGCCCATATGTGAGTTTTACAATCCCTCCTTCTGCGTGGACGATGCAACGGCACCACACCATGCGCAAGAGGCCACCACGGGGACCTCTGCCGAGACGGATGTCCGCCAGGAGCACTTTGATCCCCCACCACTCCCCGATGATGCTGCCTCCGTGGTGCCGCGTGATGCCCGGAACTCATTCTCTCCATCGATGCTCGTCCCCTACGTTCCCACCTTCTTCATCCCTGTGGAGCGGCTGCTGGAGCAGCTCCCGCAAGGATATACGGTTGATCACCTTGCGGAGGTCTTTCTGTGCCACACCAAAACCGCAGCGGTGGAGCTGGTGACGCTGGAGGGCCGCAGCTACATTCGCTTGCATGGCGGAGTGAAGCGCAATGTGGCCTTGAATTGCGACGCTGCCCATGAGCTCTACTGTGAGGCGTACCAGCCAGACCCCTTCTTGGCTGAGGTCTTTGTGCATCTCCTACGCAGCATCCATCGGTTTCATCGCCGTGGCACCCTTGCGCCGGAGTGGATCTCATTGCAGGACGTCATTAGCCGCGCACCGCCCCACATCCTTGCTGGACTGGGGCCCTTCCAACAATACCAGTCACTCATCTTTTTTGCGCAGATGCAGCACGTCTTCGACTTCACACCCGAGAATGGCGGCCGCATTGCCCTCGCCGCTCAGCGCTCTCTTCGCATCGATACCAGCCCTACGCCCAAGGCAGTGGCGGAGCTACTCACAGCTCTGGAGGAGCAGAAGAGGCTGTACGTACGTCAGCTGGAGACAGACACTGGCAGGTACTTTAGTGATCAATCCAAGCGTGCAATTTTGATGTACTACGGCACCATTCGTCGGTTTCTGGAGCTACATGGTGCCTACTTTGAGCTACATGAGGAGAGAGAGGGAGGGCTGCTGGACGATGCGCCAAGGGACAGAAATGTTCCACCTACTACTTCTCACTCAACGTCAAGTGGCTTTGGTGCCCCAACCTTCGCCAACATTCACACGTCCTCGTTGTTTATCACCCGAGCCTCCCTTCATCCCAAAACCACCAGGACACTGGAGCAGAAGCTGGAACAAGCGATCAGCGTGAATGACCGTCGACGGATGCGCAAGTACCGCCGCCGGCTCTCTATCCAAGCCGATCCCAACAACCCCTACGCTGATCCAGAGGTGCTGCTGGATGCCATCATTCGGTACCTCCCTCAACGCCGTCACTTCTCGGTGAAGTACCTCCTCAACTCCCTGCCTCCCCGAATGACAGACTTCTTGCCAGAGGTCCCGGTGGAGTTGTTTCGTTCTGGGCATCCGCACAAGCTCCAGCTCTTTGAGTACAAGTACCGCAATTATCTCTGCGTGATGCGACCGGGACTTCCGCTGCCCGATGGATGCCTACGCACCAGCTACACCAATGAGGAACTGCTCTTCATCATCACGAGTGAGATGCTTCGCTGTGGTGGGGCTGAACTCACAATGGGCTCTCCACAACTGTTTGGGCAACTGCCCTTCGCAGCGAAGGAGACCCTTCGACGAAAACCCTCAACGCTGGGGAAGTTCCTCACCAACTACCCAAACCGCTTTGTGCTCATGTTCAGTGGGGATAGCCGCAATGAGCGTGAGGCACTCGTCCGCATGATTTCTCGTCCAGCAGCCACACAACCTGGTGCTATGCTACTCAAGGACGAGGAGTGGGGGGCTTCCTGCGCTTCTCCCACCGAAAAGGAGGTGGAGGAGCTCGAGAAGGAGTTTTCACACTCCATGCTCGACGTGGAAGAGTCACAGGTGAACGTCGCGTAGGTGCGGATGAACTTCACATCATTGCTCAAGATTGGCAATGTGGTAAAACGGGGATGGGATGCTGTTGTGATGGGCACCTCTGATGAATGGCAATGACCACTGTTTCTCTCTCTCTCTTTCTCTCTCTTCTTTGATTGCGATACACATCACACACATACACATTAATGCACTGACTCAAGGTGACTCAATCACTCCATCTACACACCCTCACTCACTCACACCCCGCTCGCAACCATGTCTGATATCAGCTACGAGAACGGCAACCCCGAGTACCAGGGCCAGGTCTTCAAGTGCTTCAAGGACAACGGCAATGGCCTTCTCTTCCGCATCGTCAACGATGAGGAGAAGAAGTGGGCCTTCTACAATGACACCACCACCTACAACATGGTTGTGAAGGTTGCCTTTGGCAAGGACAGCAAGATCCAGACTCTTGGCAAGACCACGATGACCCGTGATGAGGAAACTGGTGAGTACCGCTGCGAGCTGCAGGTGGGCCCCGTCTCCACGGAGCTCTTCGTGGAGGGCGACCCGAACGGCTACAAGATCAACTTCGAGGCCAACCCCATCCCCAAGTAAGCGCCGCTGATGGAAGAAATGAAGAACACCTTCAGCATGAACGAGCTGACGCTTTGCGCACACAGCCGTGGCCAACTGGCTTAGCCGCTGACACGAGAGTAGCCCCTCCTCCTCTTTCACTCGCCCAAGGTTGCCAAGGAAACCTTTCACGGCTCACGGCTCTTGTCATGTAGGTTGAGATGACGTGAGTTGGAGATGTGGGGAACTCACTGGCGATTCAAGGATTGCGTGTAAGGAGGTTTGTGTGCTTGTGGGGGGGGGGGACGTGGAGGGCGGCGACCGTTATATCCAAAGACGGCCAACCTTCGTACGCAAGCGTTATTGTCATCGGCACAACTGCGTGTATTAATTTACTCGTCACCCTGTACTTACCCGATGACGCTGGTAGACCCAAATATCTCCCTGGCCACACCACCACAGAGGTGCTCACCGGAGACAACAAGCCTCTTCCTTCTTCACTCAACCCTACTACCCGCTTACAACACTCCTTTCCTCCACCAACCTCAGCGCAACAATCTTTTCTGTTATGTTTTCTTGAGAGGGATGCACTCTATGCTGCTTGGGGTGATATGCAATGATACTTGCTGTGAGAGAGTGCGTTTGACCAATCTCGCCCGGTGGATGATGATTGTCAGCGACACTCCTCTTCCCCCCTTCCACTCGTGACGAAGCACAATCCCGTCATACGTGCTGCGGTTGTGGTGTTATTCGTTATGTTGGGGGAGAATGAACGCCAGCTAGTGACTTGGTCATCGTGTGTCGCTCCTCCCTCCAATAGCGACTTGGTATTGCTGTTGTATTGGTGGAGTAGGAGGCAGTTAGTGCGTGTGTGTGTGTTGAGCTGAAGAAGAATGCGTTGGCATGAACTTCAACACCGCACCTATTTTTGTAGAGATGACCTCGCCGTTCATTGTGTTTTGGTTCATACGACGTACGTGGGTTATTTGTTCGTCATCAACGCCGGCTGAGTTGCCGCCGGGTGGTGGTGCGGACGTTGTAGGGCGCTGTGCATGCCCCACGTTGCTGTTCTTGATGTTGCTGATGGCTTACCGTTGGGTACTGCTCAGTGCGCTGATTTGGACAACATAACTGCCAGTGATGGTGTATGCATGTGTTCTCAACAGAGGCAGGCAGGCAGAGACTTCCGTAACCATCACTCAGAACTTGCTTATTGCTGACCTTGTTTGCATGGCTTGTGCTGATTCACCACATCCAACCTCTCTTTCCTTCACCCCAATATGGGCGTACCGGGGGAGAGAGGGGTTACTGATGGCGAGCGCTCGAGGACGGCACGTGGAGGTGGTGCGTGGTGCTGAACGTCATGGATGCCCTTGATTGTTTTTATTCCCATCTTCTTATGTTTTCATACATGTCCCCTCATTTTCATGCGTTATGAAAGAAAAAGAAACTGACTATATTTTTGTTTGATGTGATCTTGTTCGGTTTGCTCCTGAAACAGGGCCCCCCTGCCAGCATATGTGTGTACGGGCACCTGACGATGATAGCGAGAACATATGCTAGCTCATGCATTCATACACGAGTTCTTCTCTGATCCCTGAGGATGCATCTCAACGCCAGAACCACAACTTCACCCTTACGTCTGCGTACCGCTCATGCGGCAGCAACCATATCTCTCTCCAAAGCTCCACATGATTGGGATCAGTTTTCTTATTCCTCCTCCTCGTTGCTTCTTTCACAAATGACTTCCATTTATATGATAGCCAACTAAACTCACACTCAACCAAACACCAGCTCTTCCCCTCAACTCGTCAGCCAACATCACAGCTCCAATGACCACCCAAGACAACAACCAGATTGACTATGAAAACGGCCTTCCCACCTACAAGGGAAACCTAGTTGCCAAGTGCTTCAAGGAAAACGGTAACGGCCTCCTCTTCCGCATCGTCAACGACGAGGAGCACCGCTGGGCGTTCTACAATGATACGAACGTGTACAACATGATCGTCAAGGTGAGCTTCGGCAAGGACAGCAAGATTCACCCTCTCGGCAAGACGGTGATGGTGCGTGATGAGGAGACTGGTGAGTTCCACTGTGAGCTTCACATTCCCCCAACCACGACCGAGATGTTCATTGAGGGTGAGATCAACGGTTACAAGATCAACTTCCAGGCCAACCCCATCCCCCGATGAGAAGGATGTGTTGCCACAGCTCCATCAACTTCACCCCCATATCCATCTCCTCCTGTTTATACCCGTCTTCCTCTCTCCGCCTCCACAATTCTTGTGTGAAGCAGACAGGCCCTGCAGCTATACCATGTACACAAAACACAATGTGACTCCACTTCAATGAATGGAGTGATGATGCAGCGGCAGCAGTGTGTCAACGGAGGGGCGCCTTGTCATGGGTTGTTTCATGTGGGCAGAGTGACCGTCCATCGTCGTGTACCTACTCTCCCTCGTGATTCGCTTTTTAGATAGGTGTTTTTTTGCCCATTTTTTTGTTCTGTTTTTTTTTTCTCTTCACGGTTGGAGTTCGTTGCAGCTCCTCTTACCGTCATTCAATCAGAGGTGTTGCCGAGTGGGGTTGGGAAGTTCCATCCACGCGTTAAATGGGCGTGGGGCTTACCCCGTGTACGTACTTTCTATGTACGCAAAGGAGGGTCAACATACACCGTTGCCTCCCGTCCCTCCATTGAACTTCCACCTTCTCCTTGAATGTATGTATGCTGTTTGTTTGTGACTGTGTGCGGAAGAGCAGAGTGCATGATGACACTAAAGCCATGACTACCACCCATGTTCGCAGCCACGAACGAAGATGCCGACCACAGTGCACCTCTCCGTGACCTGTAACGGGGAGGAGGAGGAACTTCACCTTTTTGACGCGGCTGCTGCTCCTCTCCTCTCCAAACCAACTCGTCGTACTTGTCTCGTGTACTTTGCCGGAGGAGCAGGCAAGTAACCCCCATCATGATGCTATTTCTTTTGGCGTGTCTCGAGTGAACTTCTTGTTTCTTTGAGCAATTCTCGTCCATCTGGCGAAGGTGCTCCTTCTCCCCATGATGGAAGCACACCCACATACATAGCAGACGTACATTTTCGCAGCAAAACGATGGATTTGTCCATCTTCCTCTTCCCATTCCTCCTCTGTGAAGCAAAGAAGACACACCTTGACGTTGTCCACGTACTTGACCATTTCATTCAATACGATGATGATGATGAGCATCATTACTACCTTGCACCCATCTCTTTTCACCTTCTTCTACTCATGAGCGTTAGTGTGCTGAACTGGCTTAGCTGAGAGAGATGCCCGACGAGTTCTCGTTTCTTCCACAAGCTTCGTGGGTGGAGGAGGAGGCATACAACGCCGGCGTCGCAGCCTCCATCGCAGCGAACGTCGAAGGTAGCCGAGAGCTGGCTGATCTGCAGGCAGCGGTACAGCACGCATGGAATCAACTTCAACGGGCCGAAACATCCTTGCAAAGCTTAACGGAGGAGCTGGAAGAGGCCCGCTGCTCGCACGATGCAAGCGTCAACAATGGACTTGAGGTGTTGGGTGGTGACTCTCGTTCCCGTATAAACAGTCGCCAATCACTGCAGTCGCGAGTGGCAGAGCTTGCCTTCAACGAACGTGTGGCCCAGCGGGAGCTCAAGCAGCAGGAGTCGGAGCTCTCCAAGGCGGAGAAGAATTTAGTGTCATTCCAACAGCGGCAGAAGGCACGCACAGCGGCAGCAGTAGCGGCGGCGATGGGCCAACGCCCTGGAGGCGTAGATGCTGGCCGCGACCTGCCACTGGATGGCACCACAACCGCTGCTGCTGGGATCGTTCATCCACCCGTTCATGTTATTCCTTCATTGCGTACCACACAACGTCAGCCACTCGTTGCCGCCTCTCGACGTGCTCCGCTTCGACGGGAGGTCTACGCTGGTGGTGAGGTTCTTCCATCCATCCATCGCGTCCACGTCACGCGGGCAGACATTCGGTCAAAGCGGCTGCGCTACGCCGATGACACCAACGTGGATGATTTTTACGCCCGTCAAGAAAAGCGGCAGCGGCTGGAGGCCACTGTGCGCGAGCTCCTTCACTACGGACCGGAAGGCCCTCGGGGGGCGGCTGGAGCGAATGATGTTATTGATGTGGATGAGCTCATGGAGTGTGAGGATGTTGAGGTACAGGAGGTACTCGAGCTGAAGCAGGAGAGTCTTCTGCATGCCAGCAACCCGTCACCTTCTGCTGAGACGAGTGTTGTTAAGGAGGAGGAGCAGAGTGGCAAAGGACGTAAGCTGAAGAAGAAGGCATCCACCAAAAAGGAGGAGGAGGGGGCGGCGGATGCCCCTGGGGAGACCTTGGAAGTGGTTCCTGGGATCCGCATGGCAACGTCGACCTATGAACGTCTCCTCGACTACCAAAAAGATGGGCTGCGGTGGCTTCTTCACCTCCACAGTCAACGTGCCGGAGGCATCCTTGGTGATGAGATGGGCCTCGGAAAGACGATTCAAATTGCCGCACTTCTTCATGCCCTTGGCTTCTCTGGGCAGCTCCGTGGACCGGCGCTCATTGTGGTTCCCATGACGGTCATTCGTCAGTGGGTTGCGGAGCTGCACCGCTGGGCACCCTACCTCCGTGTTTGTGTGATGCATGATAGCAGCCAAGGCGGTCAGACGCGGGAGTCCCTCATCGCCTCGGTGGTGGGGACCCCGGCGGTGGTCATCACCACCTACGCCGCCCTACGCCTACAGTGCCAGCTCCTCCATCGTGGAGGCTTTCACTATCTCATTCTTGACGAGGGCCACAAGATCTCGAACCCTGAGGCCGGCTTAACCCTCGCCGCCAAGTCTTTTACCACACCCCATCGCATCCTGCTGAGTGGCAGCCCCATTCAGAACTCCTTGAAGGAGCTCTGGTGCCTCTTTGACTTTGTACGTCCGGGTCTTCTCGGGACGATGTCGCGCTTTGTGGACGAGTTTGAGGTCCCTATTCACCGCAGCAAAAACGTACGTGCCACCCCACTGGCCCTCGCCACGGCGGTGGAGTGTGCCCGTGAGCTGCAGCAGCACCTCGCCCCCTTCCTCCTCCGTCGCTTGAAGCGGCAGGTGCAAGTGTTTCTACCTCGAAAGGTGGAGCGGGTAATTCGTGTTCCTCTGAGTGATGAGCAGCTCAAGGAGTACATCCAACTTGTATCATCTCCAGCCGTTCAGGAGCTCATGTCGGAAACCGGAAGCCTCAGCATGTTGGGTGCCGACCTCGATCGCGATGGACGTGATCGAAGCGGGTCGCTACACGTGGCCGGCCGCAATTTTCATCTTCGCACGCGTGACAGCAAGCTGACCTACGGTCTGCGACTTCAGTCCTTCCGTGTGATGAACCAACTCCGCCAAATTTGCAACCACGTGGACATCTTCCGTGTCCAGCAGGGGGAGGCCGATACAGAACACAACGACTTCACGGGGGTGTCTGCAGCTCCTCCGAGTGGGCGGTCACGTGCGGCATCAAAGTCCTTCCGCAGCAACTGCCCAGTCAATCTGGGGGGAAGTGCCAAGCTTAGCATCCTTCAACAGATGCTCATTGAGTGGCGTCGTCACGGCCACCGCGCACTCATATTTTCCCAGACGCGCATGATGCTTGACATCATTGAAAACCTCTGCGAGCAGGAGCAGCATCGATATATTCGAATGGATGGCACTACACCGGGCACCCACCGACAGGAGCTAATGGACCGCTTCAATGAAGATGACTCCATCTTTCTTGCACTTCTCACGACCAAAGTTGGTGGCCTGGGCGTGAATCTCACCGGTGCAGACCGCGTGGTGCTCTTTGACCCCGACTGGAACCCCGTCACGGACATTCAGGCGCGTGAGCGGGCGTGGAGAATTGGCCAAACACGAGAGGTGTGCGTGTACCGCCTCGTGACTAGTGGCTCACTTGAGGAGGCCATCCTACGCCGTCAGCTGGCCAAGACCTATGTCACGGAGAAGGTGCTGGAGGACCCCACACTGCAGCGTTTCTTCCATAATGAGCAGACCTTCACCGACAACTTCCTCCTTGGATCGGAGTATGATTCCCGTATTCCGCCAGAAAAGAAGCACATCATGGTGGCTTACGATTTTCGAGAAGATGGCGACTGCTACAGAGATTTTAGCCGCCAGAATCATGAAGGCAAGGAAGAAGATGCCAGCATGTCTGATATGGATGATGAGGGTATACCGCCACCCGGTGAGGGGGGAGCTTCGTCCCCACTTGAACGTGAATTTGGCACGATCTTGTCCGTACGAGAGGAGGCGACAGAGTCAGCTTCATCGCCCGTGATGAAGGCAGAAGCGGATGCATCTCAAGCTGGCGTGCAGGAAGGTGAAACACACCTCCTAAAGGGACTGATTGACGGTTATAATGTGGAGCTGAGCGGTAGCGACCGCACGGCGCGACGACTGGCTCGGATGAAGGCATCCCAAACGCTTCAGCGTGTGGTGGACTCCTCATCCGAGCAGGGAAGTCCACGCACCATGGCGGACCAACAACGTGAGTTCCAACAGATGACAGCATCTGAGGAAGGTACTCTGCGGCAGGATTCTGCCCGTGGAGGTGGACGAGAACGACGCCAACAGCCACGTGGAGGTTGCACAAATGGAACGCCATCAAGGGCGAAGCCTCCGCCGCAACATTGATACCACATTAAGACGGACACTCCTTCGAGTAGGAGAGGTGTCTTCCATACACTGCACGAAACAAAGGACTTTGCTGATGTCTTGGGTGATGTGTTTCTTAGTTTGAGTTGCGTTGTGATGTCTGCAGATAGCCAACCACCACCATGCTATGAGGGGCGTGACAGTTGGCTTTTGTAAGTGATTTGCAAAAAATGATGTGCTACTCCTTCTTCCTTCCTCTTTCATGATGACTTGTTGTAGCCTAGTGATGGGCCTCGAAGGTGCCATTGACGAGCGTGCATTCTAGAGCCACTGTCATACACATCTACCCACCTCCAGCGCAGTCTGGGAGCGACCCAATCACATCCCACCTCCCTCCACCCCCCCTCGTGCCCTTCCCTCCATATACCCCTCTCTGTTGAACCTCCATCAAAGGCGGAGTTGCGCCACGTTATATCTCAACGATCCGCCCACACACGCGCTCTCCTTGGAAAACACTTAGTGGAGGTTCCTACGGCAATCGACTCCATTCATCACAAGGTGGGTGCGCATAGAACCCGTCAAGCAAAGAGGAAAAAACACGAGTCAGCGACGGTGGTGGCCCCCTCGTCCTTCACTCCCCCATCTTCTGCTCAGCATTTTCACCCCCCTTGGCCTTTCGCCTCCACTTGTTGATGCCGACCAGAGCTACTCACGGACGCCGTGGAGGTGATCCCAATGCCCACGGTAACGAGCCACCGCAACGGAAAGGCACGGGTGCACCTGTCCGAGTAGGCACTCCTCCACGTGGCAACCCCGCCATGGCGGTTGCCAGTGCCAGTAGCAGCAATGACGTCACGACCACAGAGGCTGTCAAGTATCGAACCTCCATCACAGGGGTTCCACACCAGACTGGAAAGCCGCAGTCTCTCCTTCATACGTCCACCACCCACCACCACACCGATCCCTTAGCAGCACACTTTCACTCCAGCAAAGCCAGCGGCGGGCTCCCTGGACGCTCAGCGGCAGGTCGTGGTGGGCGGCACCCCACAAGCTCCACAGCCTCTCCCCCTCCACCAACCCCCACCCTCCTTGCCCCACCCTCTGCACCCCCCTCCGTGTCACCGCCCGTGGCGTTGGCCAGCGCCACTGCCGCCACCGAGAGCATCGCCCCACCACACGGAGGTTCTAATACGGTTTCTCGTCAGGTCAACGCGGCAGCACAACGTGACCCCCTGATGCGTCCGTCGGTCGCGCTCTCCCTTCATATCATGACCATTTACAAGAGCATCAACCACAAATTTTACGCTCAACGAGATGCCGCACACCATCGCGGCGGTGATGGGTCGTCGGCGCATACCACAGGGGCAGCTCATTCCACCGCGGAGCCCGTTCAGGAAATCACCGATGACGCCAACGGATACTACGTTCCCGTCGTTGGTGAGCTCATCGCCAACCGCTATGCCGTGGTTGCCGTCCTTGGAAAGGGTAGCTTCGGCGTTGTGGTTCAATGTGTAGATGAAAAGTACCAAGAGTCGGTAGCGGTCAAGATCATTCGTAGTGGCCCCTACTTTTCAGCCCAAGGCCAGCTAGAGGCCGACATCGTGGCCTACCTCAACCGCAATCCCCTCCTTGAAAACCTTGTCGTTCAGCTACGCAAGGCATTTGTGTGGAAAACACACATTGTGCTAGTCTTTGAAATGTTGAGCATTGACCTGTATCAGCTCATTGAGCTCACCAAGTTCAATGGCGTGAGTCTTGACCTCACACGCAAGTTTGCCTACCAGCTTCTGCAAGTACTGCTGCAGTTAGAGCAGCATGAGCCTCCCATCATCCATTGTGATTTGAAGCCGGAGAATGTGCTCCTGCGAGATCCCAGCCGTAGTGGCATTCGCGTCATTGACTTTGGCAGCTCATGCTACCAGCAGGTGGCGTCGTGGTCTCCACTTCACGGCGGCTCCGCGCAGGGAAGCTCCACGGGCAGTGGGATGGCATCGGAAGTAACAGCGCGCCGGCAAGGTGAGGACAGCGCCGCACAAAAGGCAAAGACGTCGCCACCTCCGGCAGAGGGTCAACATGCGGAAACCGCTGGAGAGTCCAGAGATGCCGGTGGAGGTGGGCCGTCCACTAGCCAACCAACCACCCGGGACAAGACCTTTGAGTATGCCATCATGCCCAAGTACATCCAATCACGGTTCTATCGTAGTCCTGAGGTCATTCTTGAGCTGGGCTACACCACCGCCATTGATCGTTGGTCATTGGGATGCATGCTGGTGGAGCTGCACACCGGCATTCCCTTGTTTCCTGGACGCAATGAGGCTAGCATGCTCGCCCTCTTTACAGCCGTTCTTGGCCCCCTGCCAGACTTCATGATTGCTGCCAGCCCCAAGGCAGCTCAGTTCTTCTCTACCACTTCCGCCACCACTACCACTACCACTGCCAGGGCTGGGAGCCCTGCGAGCGGTGACGCCCCACGCTCGACGGCAGCCCCGTTGAAGGCAACTGAATCGGCCCCATCCAAGCCATCTGTTCCTGCCGCTGCACCGTGGACAGATACGCCAGCGGTCCGCGCACCGGAGGAACCCTCCTCGGTGTTGAACATGAGTCAGCCAGAGGGCGATCATAGCTTTCCGCTGAGCAGTTGGGTTGGCTCCACACTCTCCCCCATCTCGGTCGCCCCTCCACGGGCCATGGACAACTCCTCCACCGTCATGTCATCGGTGCAGTGGGAGAAGGATGGGACAAGTGGACCGCCCACATCGCCCTATGTTCTTCGGCATCAGACGAGCCCACAGGCCAGCCGCACGTTGTCTCAGGTGTTGGGGGTAGAGAGCGGCGGCCCGCGTGGTTGCCGCAAGGGACAACAGGGCCACGATGTGGAGTCCTACGCGCTCTTCTTTGACTTTGTCCACCAGCTTCTTGAATACGACCCACGCCGGCGTATGAGCTGTGCCGCTGCCATGAGCCATCCTTTCCTGCAGCCTCTGCGTGAGTGGGAGGCTCGGGCGACGCAGGCGCGACAGCAGCAGCAGCAGCAGCAGCAGCAGTTGCCACCTTCGTGAGAAGCACATGATGAGGTATTCATGAGGCTAGTTCCTCGTTGGAATTCCGGCGTTCCCTCCAAATCATGGATTGGATGTGATCGTCCATACCTTCTACATCTTCATCTACATGTGTTTTATCTGCATGTGTGCCTTGGCACATTTAGAAGCCTCTCGCGTGTGTGCAATTCTTCTCCCCCTCTCTGGTATCCTTCAGTTGGATTCAGCTGGAGACGGAGAGAGGCTCAAGACACGATTGTGCCCCTATCAGAACGAAACTCAATCTTTTTTCTTCATCTTTTTTCATTATCAAACTAGTTGTTAAGAGGTGATTGCACGGCGCAGCAACGCACCCAGGAAGGATAGGAACGACTTCTCTACGTCCTTCCATCATTCGACCGAATAACTTCTGACCCGCAGTTATCGCGCAAAAACACTCTTAGATTTGTCATGCTGAACTCAACATCCACCCACCCGGTGGATCTTACCAGCCAGGGAAGCGAGTACATCAGGAGTGCGCCACGCACACGTGATGTGGCTGCCACCTCAGCAACCACACCTCCCCAAGGCGGCCTCGTGGCCAACTTTTACGCTCGTCCGTACCCAACCGCAGATGAGTTGAGCATGTCTGGCATTGACGATACGGAACTTCAGGGAATTGTCGGTGAGCTTCGAAGTGAGGTTGAGGCCGTCAAGGAAGAAACGGTGATGCTGAGCTACAACGTAGAACTCCTCCGTGCACGTCGAGCAGGTGGACCAGGTGCTGCTCCGGCCGCTGCAGCGCACTCCACCACCAACGCAAGTGGCACCGGGGAGGTGACGAGCGGAGTGGGCCACACCATGACCAACTTTTTCAGCAACACGAACGACATGACCCAGGGTGAGGACTTAGCTGCGATTGGCGAGACGCCGATGCAGACCAACCTCGGCGCCAGCTTCAGCTCCATCAGCAGCGGACTCGGCAACACGCAGAGTGGCCGACGTGGAAAAGGGTTCCGCCGACGTTCCAACGAGGCCGTGGATCTCTGCGTGAGTGTGGAGGACAAGATGACGATGCTCGCCAAGGAGGGTGACCGCATCCGCCAACAGGAGGAGAAGACCAATCGTGAGGCGGAAAGCATTCGGGGTCTGCTGGGGGCTACAGTGGAGGAGGCGGTACGTCGCATGAAGGAGCTTCGGCTGGAGGTCCAGCAATTCCAGCGTGAGGTGGTGGATGAAGAGAGCGGAACCGCCTCGGCTGATGAGCTTGTTCGATACATGAGCCGACGCAAGGCAGCACAGGATAGCTACCTGGACAAGCTTGTGGGCCAGTGCCAGGCTGCAGAAACGGATATTGTGCGCGCGCAGCAGGAGCTTCGTCAGCGTCGTGCCGCTGGTGAAGCGTTTCACGCGATTGACTTTGAGCAGCTGCGTATTGAAAATCAGCAGTTCAACGAGCGCATTGACAAGAAGAACGCCGAACTCGTGGAGCTGAAGGGGACATCAACCCGTACCGTTCAGACTCTCAACGCACTCATGGATGCCCTCAATGATATGACCAACGAACAAGGGCAGCTCAAGAAGGAGTACAAGAGCCGTTGTGATTACCTCGCGAGGTGTTCCAAGGAGGTGGTGTCCGTCACCAAGGGTGCGGAAGGGGCGGAACGTAAGAATGCAGCCATCAAGGCCCAACATGAAGCTGTGAAGGTTCCAAAGATTGAGGAGTACATCGCCCAGAAGGCAGAGCTGTATGAGCTGGAGAAGGCAGCCAAGAATTGGATGCGAAAGGTGGAGATCGCTGAAGGTCAGGTCAAGGTGATGCGCCAGCAGACCCGCAGCCTCACACGTCAGCGCAATGCCGCCAAGGCATACGCGGAGTCCAAGAAGCAGAAGCTGGCCGAAAACCGGACCAACGCCAATTTACCCGCCGTTCACGGAGGCTTTGGTGGCATAGCAGCGCGCCCACCCGTTCCAAAGCTCGGTGCCCCACCAAAGGCGTCGGGACTCCCGCCGCTGGCCAAGCCCCCGACGAAGCGAAGTGCCGATCCCAGCACCAACAGCGCCGTCCCCGGTGCGAGCGACACAACGCCATCCTCTCCTCAACAGAAGCCCCCAAGCCCACTAGCCCCCACGGAGGGTGCGGCGGCCTCAGTCAACCCGGATGAGTCCGTGAACGTAGCAACCGAGGGAGACGGAAATGAGCTGGTCTCTGTGACGGATCAGGTTCCAGAGGTGCAGGTCGAGGATATGGACGTTGCTGCGGAGGATGAGAGCCCAGCTTAGAGAGAAGGATAATCGATGGTCATCATCATTTCCTGCTTGTGTGATGTAAATAGAGAGGCCGACCCTACCTTCAGCTTCTGCCTGCATCCTTTTGGTTGTATGTGAAGGAGGTTATGTGGGTGTGGTCCGTCATGTGCGTCATCTCTCAGGTACCATGTGCTCTTCCCCTCCTCGGTGATTGTTGCGAATGCCTCACTGATGGTATTCTTCTCTTGTGATACAATGTACTCTGGTGCTCGTTTGTTTTTTTCGATCGCAATAAGCTTCTTTTCAGTTTCTTTCATTTGACATAGAAAACTCCTCGCTTGGCGTCTATTTCGAACACATACACATATCCCACATACCTGTGTAGCCCCCCGCACGACGAGGAACGTTGACTCCCCCCCTCATTCCAGTTCATCCCCGCTTAACCTTGTGTGGCTACAGGAGGGAACGTCGCTGCTGCATACAAACAACCATTCAGAAACTCCGGCAGTATAGAAGAAAGTTGGCTACTCCTTCATCCGGAGCCGTTCCCCCCACAACACATTCCTCCCTTCTCTCCATTGGGCAGACCTATCCAGTTGTGCTGGAAAACGGCAAAGCAGAAGGAACCTCCCCCATACATACGCGTGTCAAGGTGCGCACGTGGACCGACCCATCCACAAGAACATCGTTCTTCTTAGAGCGATCTGTTTCTGCCATCTTCTTTTTATTTTTGCTGCATTACTATCATTTACTGCATCGCTACTTGCGACATAGGTGCGTTACCCCCCACTATTCAACGACCACGAGACGGGTGAAGTTGCTCACCGCGAGCATTGCGGTGCTGTCGCGGGCTTAATTTACCCCCCTCTTTCTCCGCGGCTCAACCGAGGAAAATCTGAGCGGAAGCCATGAAAGGCAATGTACGTTCATCATCCAAGTCATTAGCTTCTCGATCGAGGTCAAATCCTCTCGGAAGCGTCAGTCCACGAGATGTCTATGAGAGTCGCGGGGAGGTATCATCGCGCTACTCCCAAGAAAGTGGCATGGCGCACTCCCCCCTTGACGTGTCCTCCGCAGCACGAGGGAATCCTCGATCCCGTCCTGGCCAACCGCTGCAGCCCATTGCCTCGACTGACTACTCCATGGACTACAGCGGCCACCCCAGCAATCGCGACGGGAACTCTGTGGCGAACAGCTTCGGCTCACCAACCTTCCGTAGCAATGGCGCGAGCCGGAATGGGGGCTTCTCCGGTCAGGATGAACCATCCACCTTTAGCATCGTCGTGGCGACGCGCATTCGACCCTTCAATCGAAAGGAGGTGAGCGATTGGCTGACGGAGTATCGAAGGAAGAAGGCCAGCACGGCAGCAGCCAACTCACTCAAGCAATCAGTGAAGTACCGTGAACGTCAGCCCTTTGGCCCCGGCTACAACACGTTGAATGATCAGCTTGCACACCAAAACTACGCCCCCAACAACGCTGGTGGGGGCAGCGTCAACACCAAGGTGTTTCCTGAAGATGAAAACAAGCTCTTGTTGGATGTTGCCAATGGAGATGAGGATGACATCCCGATGCCCGTCATTGATGTGGAGAGTGATGGCAAGACGTTGGTTCTGTTGGACCCTCAAAATCCTACCAAGGCCCGCGGTGTCTTCACCTTTGATTACATCTTCTCCTCTTTTGCGCCGAGTGTGGAGATTCTTGGTCTCATGGACAACCCAATGCGTGAAGGGTTGGGCGGTACGTGGGAGCTTGGGGGTCCTGCGGTGCCAATGGTGATGGGCGACGAGGTGGAGATGGATCCGCAACAGGAAGAACAGGCAGAAGCGGAGCAGGTGAGTATTTTTCAGACCTTGGCACTTCCTCTGTTGGATAGTGCCATGCAGGGTTACAATGCATGTATCTTTGCCTACGGCCAAACAAGTAGCGGAAAGACGTACACCATGATGGGCAACAAGCGTCATCAGGGAATTATCCCACGGCTCTGCCACGAACTCTTCATGCGCATCGCCGATGAGCAGGGTGGAGATTATAGCCCAACACGTGGCGGTACCACCTCAGCACCGCGGGTGAAGGTGGAGGTGTCCTACATGGAGATCTACAATGAACAGGTGCGCGACCTGCTCAAGCAACGCCCCAAGAATGCCATTCTTCACTACAGCAGCCGCTTTGAGACGAAGGACATTGATCACCAGGAGTACCAAACCCTCAAGGTACGACAGAACCCAAAGAAGGGATTGTTTGTGGAAGGTCTAACCACCGTAACAGCAAACTCATGGGAGGAATGCCGAGAGTACCTCCGCCAAGGTCGTGCGCTACGCACGCAGTGCAGCACCGAAATGAATGAGACCTCTAGCCGTTCCCATGCCATCTTCCAGATGGTCGTCACTCAGAAGGAGGACATGGGAACGCGGGTTCGTGGAAAGAACGTATCCAATGACCGTGTTAGCAAGATCAACCTGGTGGATCTTGCCGGTAGTGAGCGCAACTCTAGTTCTCAATCGGTAGGGAAGCACCTTACTGAGGCCAACTGCATCAATGTCTCGCTCTCCACCCTTCGACGTGTGATTGACGGCCTGGTGAGCAAGAAAAAGGGAACCACCGTCATTCCATATCGCGAGAGTCTGCTCACCTACGTCTTGTCCGACAACTTTGGTGGCAACAGCCGCACTGTGATGTGTGCCAACGTCAGCCCTTTTGAGGCGAACCTCTCCGAAACGGAGTCCACCCTTCGCTACGCCACCTTAGCTCGTGGTGTCCAGAACCGTGTGAAGGTGAATGAGAACCCATCGGCCAAGGTTATCCGAGAGCTCAAGGAGCGCATGAAGGGCCTGCAGGAGGAGCTTTCTCACGCCCCCTCTGCCCAACTGGTCTCACAGCTCGAACACAGCATCTCGCAAAGTAGTGCAGCACTGGAGTACATGCGAACTCGTGAGGCCGAGATGCAGGAAAGTCTCAATGAGCGCCTTGCTCGAGAGGCTAGACTGAAGAACGAGCTACGCGCCTCCCGCACAAAGGAGGATAGGTGGCGGCGTGAGTGCGATCGCCAACGGCGTGTCAATGAAGTACTACAGAATCTGCTTCTTCGTGTGGCGAAGGAACACCCTGGCTCCGTCGATCTGGACCTTCTGGAGGAGTCCATGCTCGGCAATGATGATGTCATGTCTATTGCCAGCCGCTCCACTGCCAACACCACCAACCACCGCTACCGTGAACCATCGGCAGGCGTAGCTCGTCGCACCTCACGGCAGATGTCTCCCAAATCGGCAAGCTCACACCCCAAACCTGCACGTAGCCCCAGCAAGCGCAGCGTCACTCAGCGTGGAGCAGAGGAGTACACAACATCCCAATCTCCAGTTGCTCGATCACCTTCCAAGCGTAGGCCATCGGTTTCGGACTCGGATCGCATGGGCCGTGCCCCAGCTAGCCAGTCGCGCGCTGGCCCATCTTCCGCACTTCCACCAAAGGTCGAGGAAGAACCGCCCGTGATGAGTGCTGCAGCGGCCAGTAGAACACTCAAGCGCCTCAAGGGTGAGGTACCTCCACACGTGCCACGTCCGCTCTCCTTGATGGACATCCGGCGTGATGGAGGCCGTGATGGAATGGATTCCCCGCCCGGCACCGCCCCAGTTGTGGCCTCTGAAGGCGGGGAGCTCTCTCCGCTCGCCCTCCTCCATAGCAATCAGCGCTACAACAGCGCGTCTCGTGCTGACGTCGATGACCGCCTCACGAACATCCTTGGTGCCGCCGGGAAGCAGCCCAAGAAGCACCACCAGCTTTCGAAGCTCGAACGCAAACGACCAGAGAAGCTTAATACCTTAGTTGGTGAAGGGCGGCCAAGCCCTCGCTCGGCTTCCACCTCCAACGCTGCCCCAGACCACGCCAGCCATCGTCCACGCCGTGATGACGGGTCAACATACACGACCGATGCTTTTCTTAACGCAGTGACAACACTGGACAGTGGCCGCATTGGTGAATTGGACGACGATGACTTGGGAGATGAGAGCATCGTGATGAGCACCGGGCGACCATTGTAGCGGGTGGTGGAGCTGGTGAAGGGGGTGCCGTCAAAGCCCTTATCTCCAACTTCTGCGCACCACGGCCGCGAACTGTGGTGCGCCTGTATTTGCCTGTCTTGAGTGTCGTACTGATGTAGGTCTTGATGTGAGATACTCTTTTATGTTCCCGTGCTTGTGTGTTTTTGCGTAGTTTTTGGTGCGGTGATCGTATGCGTCCATCTGTGATCGATGTTTGCCATGCCGTCACTGCTCTGTGCGGGCCCCCTGCGGCTTCCCTGGACACAGTGGTGTTTGAGGGTGTGTGTGTGTGGGTGCTACGCTTAGTGGCTGCGTGTGGCGCTGCGGTTCGCACACTCCTTCCACCTCCTGTACACGTCGATGCCATACCGTACACAAATCGTCGTTCGTACCTCGGACGCTGACTTCTTCATTGTCTTTTCTTGTTCTTAGCGGTTCGTGTGCCTTGGGGTGAGAGAGTACGCATTGAAGTGCCCTCGCCCCAACGCTCCCAACGAGAGAGGGACCCGCTGTATCCACCACTCCGTTTATTGATACACTCTTCTGGAATACAGAGCTGAATGGATAGTGAGATTTTGAATGATCCTGTACTGACATCATCTTCGCCTGTGCCCCCCTTTCCTGTCGTTCGTAGGTTATCAGCCAGTTGGTGGTGACAAGCCCCATTGGACAGCCCTTCCACGCATCTCCATCCACTACACTTAAACAGGTATTCGTACCTCCATTTCCCATAACTAACTTTTCCAAGTACCCCTCCACTCATGGACATCGACGCGCTATTCACCAAGAAGAAGAAGTCGAGCAAGAAGAAGGAACAGGCCACCGGCGACGTTTTTGGCTACGATGACCTCGTCGTGGACAACACGCCTCCCCCACCACCCTCAGATGATGCCGCCCCTGTTGCCTCAGCGGTCTCACTCAAGATGGAAAAACCCATTTCCATCAAGGCTGTGCGTCCGTCCAACTTACGCGCCAAGACGTGGGATGAGGTGAAGATCACGTCCGACGCCGCAGCCGAGCCGGGATCTCCCGCAGGAGAGGAGGAACAGTCCCCAACCACCAAGGAGGAGGCACCACGCAAGTTCGTCGCACGTGGCCGCGATGGGGCCACAGGCCCTCTCGGCAACGGACCCGGTGCGGACGCTCGCGCTGCACCCGTAGAGACCCCATCCCTCGCTGAGGCATTTGGCCCCAAGTCGGGAGAACCCGCCTCCCCCGCTGAGGAGGCGACGGCCCAGGGCGGCGAGGAGGACCACGCCGAGGCTGGCGCCGCCTCCAACCACGACTCGATGTCGCCGCAGACTCCGGCTTCCCCCGCCCCAACGGAGGCCAGTCCGATGACCGCCAGCCCAGCAAGCCCCGCAGCACCAGGCAAGTACGTTCCCTCCTCGCGCAGCACCGCCGGTGCCTACCGCCCCCCGCCCAAGGATGAAACAGCAAGCACTGGCGCTTACCAGCCTCCAGCCAAGACAGAGGCCGCTCCCGCTGCTTCGGGGAAGTATGTTCCATCTTCACGCAGCAGCGCTGGCGCGTACAAGGCACCGGAACCCTCCGCTACTGCCTCGTCCGCTCCAGGTGCCGGCAAGTATGCACCCCCAGCTGCGTCCAGCGCCGGCGCATACCGCCCACCTGCGGGCGACAGCAGTGCTGGAGCATACCGCCCACCAACGACAACGGAAGCTGAACCCTCTGCCGCCTCCACGGGCAAGTATGTCCCCCCTGCCCGCTCTGCTGGATCCTACCAGCCTCCATCAGGTGGAAGCGCTGGAGCATATCAGCCACCTCAGAGTGGCGGAAGCACCGGTGCCTACCGCCCTCCAGGTAAGCGATGACCATTTCTCTGTTGTGCTGCATCTGCTGGAGACTGAAAGGCGCGACGGTTGATTTCCACACAACAAATCGAAGAACACTAACACAAAATTCTCAGTATCAGAATTCCTACATCATTCATTATCATACAATAAGAGGTTCACGTGCGCCTCGGCTATTCTGCCGCCAGGCAGTTGACCTCCATCCTCCCGTCGCGCTCATCCTCCTTCCTACGCATTGTCCGTCTACTCGCGGGCCCCTCCTCCCTCTCACACGTGCTATGACTGGGCACCCTGTACAGAAGTGCGGTGACGGCCCTGCCCTTGATGGCATTGGATGATGCGGTCACCGGTCGTCATCTATTTGATCGCCATTGCAGGTCGTCATGTTGTGAAGGTTTGGATGACCTTCTGTCTATCTTCCCACAACAACTACCCACTTTGTACCCATGTGTGAGAGTGTGGGTGAGGACGGCAAACTGTCTTCCGTGAGCTCAACATCATGACCTCTTGCCTCTCTCTCTCTCTCTCTCTAATTTCTCTTCGAGGTTGGGCTGATAGGTCTGCAGGTGTGAGGAGCAATTATCCAACCCTTGTTTCGTATTCAAAAACCTGAATCAATTAGCCGAAATATTTCCCCAAAATAGCTGCTTCTCGTTGTATTTGGGGAGCTCTAATAGCACTAGCGCATTCATCTTCATCTTCATCTCTGTTGCACACACACACACATACAAACAGAACACAGCCAATTTAGCTAGCGCCGTATTGCCGTTGGAACGCCCTTGCGGTCTAAGCTCAGTAGTGTCTTGTGCCGATCTTAGCACCACCACCGACTCCCCTCATTGCATCCAACTCATCATCGTACCGTTGTGATTCATTTGAGTGAAGCGTGCCGACCACTTTCAACAGATACCCACTACTACTCTATCATTGATCCATTGTTTCTTGGTACGCCAAAGTTTGTGGACTACCGTTTGTTATTGTTTTGCCTGTGTTTCTTTTTTTGTTGTGTTCTCTCTCTTCTGAACTGGACTGATCGTCCACGGAGTTTACTACCGTGTTGCGTGCTGACGCCGTCCTCTATGAGTTGATCCGCGCAGGACTACTTGTTGTGCTCATCACCGAATTACGGTGAAGCAAAGGATGAACGAAGGCTCCTCAGCTGCTAGGGAGGAACACACTCCTTCCACCGCATTAGAGTGGATGCACACCGTGCGAGAAGTGGATGACTGCTTCCTGCGGTCACTACTTCATGTGCATCTGTCGCGCCCGCACATTCCAAAGTGCCCTCAGCTCGCACTGGACTCCCCCGCGGACGAATTCCGCAGTTTTGCATTCCCCACGTCAATGAACCTCTCAACACCCATGGAGTCAGATCTTCTTTGCCATACCGAAGAAGAAGTAGTTCCCACACACTCGGGAAGCAACACGCGTCGCCGATCTCTCTCCTCACCTCCACCTTTGCCATTGTGTTCGTCCCCGGAGATGTCATCGGGTAGCTCACGGGAAGTGGTTGGAGCTTCTGAAGATGCGCACGTGTCTGAATTGTACCCCGCAACGTCCCACGTGGATGATGCCATGGAACCATCTGCCAGCACCACCCAAGCTCCTGCTGCTCCTGGCATCTCATCAACACCCCTTCGTTCACCTCGCCACGGCACGATCCGTCCTCTCTCCGTAGACGAGCGGCAGACATACGCCGGTGGCTGGCCATCCTTGGTGCTTCAGTACGCAGTAGTGCGTCAGCATCTCTACATGAAGGGAAGCCCCCCATACAGCCATTCGTGGAGCCGCACAAGCGTCCCCCCGCTTCTGGCGGAACGGCCCCCATCACACGCCTCGGAGGAGGAACTGAGCACACTGGTGGATCACTTGGCCCAAGACCTTGAGGTGGATCTGGTGGAACCTCCAGACGTGTCTTCCTCGTCAGCAGGGGCCACACCTTCCATTCTCGTACCATCGCTGTTGCAGCATTGGTGGCGCAGTCCCTGTGGGGGATCATCAGCCCGCAGGAGAACCCAACGACCTGGATGGATGTTGCGAGAGTGGGTGGCGCAGTGGAGTCCAGCGGTTGACAAGCTGCCGTCGGAACTTACGAGCATCATTCCTCAGCAGTCCTTCGTGGAGAAATTGCGCGCCGTCCTTCGTTTGCCTTGTGTGGCAGGATCTCCACCACCGGACGTGTCGTGGGCGCAGCCTCTCGTTGTTGGAATTCTTCGCCGATTTGACGACACCACCGCGCAACATGGGGCGGCCGCCCCAGGACTTAAACTTCGTTTGCTGCCGCCGGAGGAGACGCTGGAGTGGCGGGAGGCAGTGCTGGCGGAGAGTGGTGAGGCAAGCCTACCGCCCTCCCCCACGGGAGGCGCAGCACCAACACCCACAGCCCCTGACACTCCCCACACTTTCCACGCCATCATTTATGAGCTCACTGGATCAGAGGATGCAGGTTTGGAAGTCTCGGTGGACGGAAGTCTTCCGACGCGTTCAGCCGAGTCGCTCTCCAGTGACGGCGTGGGCTACTGGCAGCGTCTCATTCCACTGGCACACTTCGTGCACGTCTTGGGTACTCGCGCCCAGGTGGAACGCACGGCGCAATACGTCTCCGCAGCGGTGAAGGCCAAGCGCCAAGAGCGCTCCATGGGCCGCGGTGGCACTGTTGAACCCTCCCTCTCGCAGCTCGTCGAGCCCACCTCTGCCCTCGCCTTCTTCTTCACCCTTGCCGAAGGGGCCGAGGAGGTGGCCTTCTCATCACCCTCATCACCTCTCTCAATACCTTCCCCACTGCGATCCTCGCCAACGACGAGGCTGGCACCAGCGTCCGTCCGCTGTCCGACGGCAAACAACAACACCATGGATGCCGCTCAGGTGGAATGGAGCGAGTGGATGTATCGCCATCTTCTGCCCGTCTTCATGGAGGTGGATGGAGAACAATCCAAGCAGCAACGTGGCAAACATGGTGCGCTGCCACCACCGCAAACAAAATCCAAAACCGTTCTTCTTTGCCGCGTCCAGCACATTACTCCAGAGCTCTTCACCTCCGCGCACACCTTGGATAGTAGTAGCTTTCGGGCGGCAAAACATCCGGAGTTTGTTGCGGGTCAGTCAGAGACAGCCACACCTCCTCGGGTGAAGGAGAGCGCACTCATTCAGCACATCCTACTTCGTCAACTATTCTTCCAACCCTCATCAGGGGATGCAACCATGTCAGCGTCCTCGCCAACAAGCGCACCAAGCTCAGTCAGTGGAGGTGTGGAAGCAAACGCAACAACATCCGTGGCAACCCCAGAGCCGTCAACCTTGACGGAAGTTCGACAACTTCCCACAAAGGAGCCAACCACGCGGCCCAAAGCACCGGCCTCACCCATTGGTGCAGTGTCCGCGAGCAATCGTCGCGTGAGCTTCAATGAGGGACTGATAGTGCAGCTACCAGAGGAAGACGACGGTGTGGAGTCTCACATACCCGATCCATCGCGGCCAACGATTCCCGGACAAGACGAGGCTGATGAGACTGATCCTTCCACTTCCACAGCATCCACAGCGGCAACATCTAATGACCCCAGTACCTGCTCGCCGCTCTCGGCGCAATCGCCGAAGAAGGTGCTATCCAGCACACTCTCATCCTCGCTCTCTGTTCCAGCCCCCAAGAGCATCCTGAAGTCTGGCCGCCGGTATAAGGTGGAGCGCCTCATTCGTGAGAGTGCCTCGACTCGCTCCGTGGTCCCATTCCGAAACGCCTTTGTGTGGAAGGCGACCATGGCAGAGAGCTGGAGCAAGGATGGTGTGCCCTCCACGCTCATCACCGGGAGACGCGACGCATCCCCGCGTGGCGATGCCAGCCGAGCCGTTGCCATCACCAGCCGTGCGTACCTCTCCCTCGTGAAGGAGCTCGGTGTGCGCTTTGCCTACCAAGTGGCTTTGCTGCTGACCTTGTCGGATTTTGCGACTGGGGAAGATTCCACATGTGCTGGAAGCGACCTCGTCAGCTTCCGGAGCGACCTGCTCCACCTCGTCTCTGACTTTGCCATGTGCTTCATGCGAGCTGCCTTGGCCCCATTTCTTGTCGGTGGGGCCGACCAAGATGGCGGGATGGTGGAGACGGAGCGGCGGCTTTCTATTCGTGGCATCGCTGTTGCTGCGGCCTCCGCTGGCCTCCCCCCAATCACCCTCCTCGCCTCTCCCTCCGCCTTGACACCACGACTGAGCCCTCTGGCCCTTCAGAGGGGCCAAGTCGTGGCCTACGCCCTTCTTGTGGAAGTCCAGCAGCGTATCGTGGAGCACACGTGGGCTTCAGTCTTGTCCATCCTGAGGGGACTTTCCTGCGCTCTGACCACCGCTCAGTGGAAGTCCTTCATCATCACCCCCTCCAACCCACAGCCAAGTCCATCCATGTGCACCTTCCATTCCCTTGCCTCCCCTGCCGGGCCCAACAGCGCCACAACGAAGCCATCCTTGATGCCAGAGTCGTGGGAACAAGGCGATGATGAGGATGATGGGAGTGAGGTTGGGGAAGAGAGCGCTCTGTCCCTCCACGATTCCCCTGGGTCGAAGATGGAAGGTGCACCTCTCTCTACTCGTACACGATGGGGTGGCTTTGGGGTGGGAGCGGCCTCGCACAATGAGGATCCTCTTCATGAAGGGAATGGGTCGACCCCACTCCAGCAGCTTCGCCAGCTTGCCGATCTCTGCAATGAGCTCCTGACCAAGGAATGGACCACCAGCAGTGCGAGCGGCTTCTCCAGCACTTCAGAGGAGATTAGCGGTAGTGGGGACGAGCGCGCGCTGGTTGTGCGAGCCACCCGCGATGCCGTCATGGAATGCCGCTGGGCACTCTTCCAGACCTACTTTGTGCGGGAGCTCTATCCAGAGTGGGTCAGCCTCTTGCAACAGGCCAGTGGACGTCGCGCGTCGGGGTGCCCGCGAGGGGATGGGGTTGGGAGCGCACTGGACTCCAGCTTCCGCACAGGGGACTTCAACGGCTCCCACGAAGAAGATTCGGCATCTAGGCGACTGGGTGGTAGTCGGGATGGGGATGATAGTGAGATCCGGTCGCCATCCTCCCAAGGCCGCCATGCACAAAGACTGGCGCGCCAGCTAAAGGCTGCCCGTACCATCAGCTCCGAGATAGCGGAGCGTTGCCGAGTGCTGATTGAGTGCTTTCCCGTCCGTGAAGGCACCCAGCCTAGCCGTGCCTTCAGCCCCATGCGTCCAACATTTCTTCGCTCGATTGGAGATGGCGCACAGCTAACCCCTCCTCGCAGCTCGTCACCCGCGGACGTGGTGTGCGGTGAGACCGGAGAACGAATAGCCTTCAGTGCATCCGTACGGCTCTCCGAGTCCAACCGGATTGACGTGGATGCGGCCGACGACGAACAGACCACAGGGTCTACGCTCACGTCCTCTGGCCCTGCGCCAAGTCGCGGATTGCCCAAGCTTCCTTCACTGGACTCCACAGGCTTCGAGAACAACAGTGCGCCAGCCCCCACTTCACCACCCAACGGCATCAGTGGAAATCCGCCACTGGGCTACCCCAATGTTGCGGAGGACATACGCCGCGTAAGTGAGCTCGCTGGGAGGCTTCTTGGGCTCCTCTGGCACGAAGGGGAGGAGGAGACGTCGCGGGAGTGCAGCCGTGCCTTCCACGACGCACAGAATCCCTTCGTAACCTCCACGGGGAGCCTACCTCATCCTCGTCCACGCCGTGGCTCGATGGACACCGGTGCGGCCTCGGAAGTCTTCGCACCCCTTGGTCCATGGCGGGCCAACAGCTTCACTGGCAGCATGGCCCCAACCTCGCTGTGCAGCTTCCACATGAGCTCCCCAAGTCCTATTTTTTCTGGCATGAGCCTCACCAGCCTTCGTGGCGGACGCAGCCAACCGGGAAACTTCTTAGTTTCCTCCATGGCCGACAGCTTTAACGGCTCCGCCATCCATGGACGGCGTCTGCTCCAGAGTATGGGAGAGGACCATGTTGGGCATCCGGTGTCGGTGTCTGGCGCACCTCACTTCACCGACGTCCCTCCCGACGCAAGCGCGGGTGGGATGTCGGCCAGCAGCGCGGTGGGGAGCCCGCTGAGTCTCATCAAGGTTCCTCCTCCCCCCTTTGATCGAGAGGCCCGTGGCAGCCCACACGCTAGCGGAGGCTACAGTCCTCGGCGCGGCACGTCGTACCCGAGCATGATGCCATCTTTTGGCTCACCATCAGAGCTGCCGGAGCCAGTCAATCAGGAATCTGCCACAGCTGCTCATCCCGATGCGGTGGGAGCATCGGAAAGTGCGGTGCTGGGAAGTAGCGCCATTAACATGAATGCGGGTGGGCCTCTTCAATTGGGCGGTGCCATGGAGCTCTCCTCCGTGAGCCATGATGAATACGGCATTTTTCCACACGCAGAGGCCTCCTTAACGAGCAAACCCGTGAGCTACCAACAGGAGCTACCTGGGGTGATGATTCATCGATGCGGTGTGGCGAGCCCCACCTCATCCTCCACGCTCAACATGCGCTCCAACCCAGCCGCGGATTCAGCGACATCAGCCACCTCTTCATTGGGTGATGGCATGCTGAACGGAGTTGGGGGTACGCAGCCGTCGCACTCGCCACCCAATCCCTTCTGCCGCCGCTTCTCCTTTCCGCTGGGGCTCATCGATTATGGCGATCGCGATGACGGGCGTGCGGCAGGACGTCGAGGTTCGTTGCCATCTTTCCCTGCAGAACTGCTTCTTCCTCGCGCCGCTACGCCGACGCGTCGGCGAACAACGGTGATGGATCATTCCCCACCCTCCTCAACAAAGAACGGCTCCGCAGCGGTGAGCGCGCTCGCCGATCTCCAAGGGCAGCTTCGTGAGGCACTGGCTGAGGTGGACCTCCTCTCCATCCACTACGCGGAAGCACAGCGTTTGCTGCTAGAGCAGAGCGAAGAACATGAACGGTGGAAACTGCAACATGCCTCACTGGGCGAGGTACTGGAGCTGCAGTGTGGCGTGACACCGAGCTCGGGCGAGGGTCCGACAATGGCTGACCAACGTGGCCACAAGACGTGGTACGAGATGCGTATTTCTTCCTTGGAGGAGGAGTTGGAACGTTATCGGATGATGATGCAGTCATCTCCATTGGCGCACCCTCCACCACCATTTGTGGAAACGGACCAGAACGACACCGTCGCCCCACAATCGGAGCACCCGTCCTTCGCGGAAGCTCCAGAGCACGTTGAGATGGAGAAGATGGAGAGCCGCGAGGTGTCTCCATCTCCCTCGGCGATTCATCCGTTGACGGGTATGCAGGCCGACTCACGGGACGCACTTCCCGACCTTCCACCCACTCTTGCTGACTATCCAACGGCACTCGTGGAACACTGTGCGGAAGAAGGACTTCCTGCACGGGTGGCCCAGCTCGAGGCGGAGCTGCAATCGGCTCACTTTCAGCTGCGTCAGTGGCAGCACCTCGTCCAGACGGAGCGTGCAACACGAGCCACGCAAGTGGATCATCTGGAGCGTCGCCTTCGCAGCCTATCCGCCTCTCCATCCATGAGCTCCCGCTCCGTGAGCCCTTCCGCAAAGGATGTGGAGCTTCAAGAGGCGCAGCGCGAGCGTCTTGAGGAGCTCAGCGCACGCATCCTCGCCCTTGAGGCGGAACGCGATGGTGCGGTGGCCACGCTACGCGATGCCCAACACACATCATCCGGAACCATTGCCACTCTGGAGGCGGACAAGGAGGTGCTGGCACATCGTGTGGCGCTTGTGCAGGGAGAACAGGCAAAGCTTCGAAGCCAAAATGAGTCGCTCCGAGCGGCCCTCTTCGACGCCCTTACCGCTCATGTGACGGAGGAGAAGAACGATCAGCTTCGTGTGGCTCTGCTGGAGAACAAGTGCGCGGATGTGGAGCATCAACGACACCTCTCCGAAATGATGGCGCGCGAGGCCATCACAATGGTCTCCCACAGCACCCACCAAATCTTGGCGGAGACACTTCTATCATGGTCAGCGGAACTATCAGCGGCGTGGTTGGGTAACATGGCCGATCGGAAGAAGATGATTGATGTGCATGAGGAGGCTGTCCAAGGAGGTCAACGTGAGCGCCATGAGTCGTGGCGAGATGCCGTGGAAGAACTGCTTCTTGCCCATGCGACAGAAGTAGTGGAGCTGCGGCTGGAGGTTCACAGCGGCTGGCTCACTCAGACTCATGCGGAAGGTCTTCTTCAGGCACACGTTTGCGAGCGTCCTGCAGAGGACGCAGCGGATCTGGTGTGCCCCGTCATGGAGCCGTTGCCAAAGCCCCCACCGGCCTCCACGACGAGGAGACCTGATGTGGTGGAATCCCTCCCACGCATTGGCACCACCACGCCTGATGGGCTGCGGAGCACACCCACTTTGCAGGCTGACACACCGTCCGCCGCCGCCCTTCTCCCGAGGAATGATGGCGGTGTCTTGGACGAAGGTGGACGGCGTGGGGCAGACATTGAGGAAGTCTTGGAGACGCACGAATCTGTCATGACGTCCATGGCCGCACAGCTCTCAGACATTGTGGAGAGCCTGCAACAGGGACAGGAGGAACATGGGTCGTTGAGACTACTCGTCGCACAACTGCAAGCGCAGTTGTGCGGTCCTGTGGACCACACTGAGGGAGGCACAGCCAACCTTCCGTCATCTGAGGCGTCGTCTGTGCGGTACCAACAACCTCATCTTGCGTGGATCTCTGCCATGATGGATTCTTGGCATCATTTTCAGCAACGGCGCATGGAGGAGGAATCGGATTGGGCACTGCAAAAGCAGAAGCTCGTGGCAGATGCCATTTTAGAGGTTCTACAGCTCGCACTGACGTCATCATTGTCCAGGAGCCCAACACATACATCTGCTGCTGTTGTTGGCAACGCGGTGGTGGCATCTACCCAGACCATTCAGAAGCAGGCCATGCGAATGGAAAGAGGAGTGCAGGAGCGACCATTGATGTTGGCGGCCTCCACCTCCACCAGGTCTCCCATGCATGCCACCGCGTACACACAAACCAGAGCTGCAACTCGTCATCATCAGAGCTCCCAAACGGCTCCCACCACAACCACGACGAAGTCCAGAGCGGAGGAGGCTGCCTTTCTGCTGGATGATCCAATGGCCCTACGCCACGAGCTCCAAGGGAAGCGGCAACACGTTGCCCGTTTGCAGACTGTGGTCCATGAACTGGAGCACCTTCGATCGCTGGATCAACGTACGATCCAATCTCTGCAGAGCTCCCTCAACATGTACGAGGATGTACGGCTAAAGGCCGGAACATCATCTGCACTGCAGCTATGGCCGATGGAACCACTGGACGAGCTAAATCGTCAGCCCAAGCCAAAATCTACGCCAACAAACCACCCGATGCCCGCCGGGGATGGAGGCACATTGACCAACACCCCTCTGATTCAGCGCAGCCCAGCAATCATGTCCTCGCTGGCGCTGGCTTCCAAAACAGCATTGGAGAGTCTGGCTGCTCCACCAACCTTAGGCATACCAACCACTCAGGCGGCTACAACAACAACAACTCCCAATTCATCTGCCATCCGTGGAGCACATGGAACTCCTGTCTCCCCTTACTTCGATCGATACCAACAAATCAAGAACTCTCTATGAGCGTACAGCGGTGCTGCTTGCGGAGCTGAATACTGTCACCAAATTCTCCAACAAAACGTTCTGTGCAGTGACGCACGTGTGTGTGCGTGGTCTGCGTACCAACCCTTGGGTGGTTCCATGCCCTCTCATGACTCTTGCTTCTCCAACTCTCCATCTTCTTTTCTCTTCTCTTGTGTAGTGTATTAGGTATTAGTCCAGCTGCGGCACGTACGCGACTGTGATCTCGCCGATGATCCGAAGCGGGAACCCACTCATCACCAAAACACTGAGCCCACTTCTCGAGGGGCCCAAGTTCGCGGTAGTGCTCGTGGGCAATCATCAATATAAGGTCTCCCCTGGCGATGTCATTGCCGTCCAGCGTATGCGGGCGGAAATTGGCAGCCGCATCGCCATCAAGAAGGTGATGATGGTGGGCGGGGCGCGGTTTACGGCCATTGGACGACCGCTGTTGGAGAATGTTCGCGTCACCGCGGATGTGGAGGAGCAGAAGCGTATGCGCAACGTCGTCTCTCTCTTCGCCACTCCGGGGCGTCGCCGTGCTCGTTGGGTCGATGCTCCTCATGCTGCAACCATTCTACGCATTCGAGAGGTGCACTACGAACCCGAAGTCCGTGCGGAGCTTGACAAGTACGATGGCACGATGCTCCACGACTTTAAGCCCACAGAACACACTAACGAGGTGTATCCCATCGATGATGGCTACGACAACTTCCGTAAGAAGGATTTTGCGGCGGTGGAGGAGGCATCGTCCTTTCTTGACCTCATGGGTAGTGGATCGAGCGCGCCGGAACAGGTGTGATGCGGATTCATCTCCGTGCTTAACGTGCGTACGCAGAGAGATGAAGGGGGAGGATGGCACCTTCCGAACATGGCTACCAACAGCTGCATCTTCGCCTGCGGAACATTTGCTCTCTCATCTTCATTCTTTCTTCTTCGCTCAAGACCCTCAAGAAGAGGTGGTGGGCACGACGGGATACACATACGATATTCCCTAGCGTTCGTCCAGACCAACGCGTTTCTCCTCGCTCCTACAAGCGAGAGGAAGTGCTCATCGAGTAGGTCTTTACCACACCAAGACGACGTGGGTGCAGAAGACCCCTTCTTTCCTTACACACACGCACACACCCACACCTACATATCTATTTGTAGCCATAAACACATAACACGAATAATACACCATCACTGTTGCCCATTTCCCACCTACTAGTAGCTGCCAATGACGTCCACGTTGATTCCCCTCTCACGAGGGGCGATGCTCGACTTGGAAGCTCTCATGAACGGCCTCACGGACTCCCTCAATGATGCCTCCACCTCCACCTCATCCGTGTGTTGGTCGCCCCGCACAGGCTTTCCGGCCACCCCAATGAGCGGCTGTAGCCATTCTCCTGCCAATCAGCCAGCGACAGCAAAACCAATGCGCGCTGGATACGGAGCAGCGTCAGCGGCAGCATCAACGGAGGCTGCTCCTCCCCACACCCACTCTGTCAAGGTACCACCATTGCTCAGTGTGGAAGTACTGACAGCAGCGAATGGGGTAGCAGGGTCTTCTGCGAATGCCGATCGAGCTCAGTTGGCCTCGGACCATCCCGCTCTCGTCGGTGGTTTTGTGGATGTATTCCGCGATCCTTTCACCACATCCTGGCGGCTGATCGATAAGATGCTGTACCTTGTGTGGTGGGCCTACTGCCCGAGGAGCTGCGTGGAGTGTGGGCTGCAGGAGGCGTGGATTCCTTCTGCGGACTGTGGCATGAAGTGCCGCGGCTGTGGTCGTGGCGGTCGCCTTCTCGAGACGAAGACGGCGGTGGAGAACTCCCACGATGATAGTGGCGATGAAGGAGAGGATGACGCGATGGAGCAGCCAGACGATGGAGCAGCGGGTGCTGATGCCGGCGTCGAGCACTCACTTCTTCGAGGAACGTTGCAATCCTTCATGACCTTTCACAAGGTGGTGGATTGCATTGGGGATCTCCTTCCAGGCTACGCCTGCACCACCTCTGGTGAGGAGAACGACCAGGATCATGCGTTCCTCCCTCGCGGAAAAGAGTTGGCCGTCGTCTTCCGTGCAGCTCATGATTTGGCTTCTCTCATTGCGCTGCCGGGCTTGCCCATCACAGCGCTCCCCATGGTGCAGCACACGGCCCTCTACCTGAGCCTTGTTCTCCATCGCTTTGTGGTTCCTTTCCCACTCTTTGTCCTTGCCGTGCAGTACAGTGGAGAGGCAGCGGCTGGCTCACGACGACGGAAGCAGTCCAACAAGCACGCACCAGGTGTGCTGGACTGTACAGCAGAGTATGTGGTTCAGTGGGTGGACGTGGAGCACGCTGCAGAGCAGTTGGGCATCAACTTGGCCGACTTCTTCGAAGCTCCGCAAGTGAGTGCGCAGTATTTACAGAATGTGATGACCGTCGCACGCGACTACGCGGTACCGAGCGTCTTGTGGCGGCTTGATCGGGTACCTGGACGAGTGAGCTACGTTTCGGGCCTGCAGACAAAACGGCGTGAAGTGATGCCGGGCTGCACAGGCCTTTCTCCGGAACATACGGCCATCCTCGTCGCGTTAGAGCTTGCCCGACAGCTGGATGAATCCCCAATGACAACTACCTTTATCGAGGATGAGGAGGCAGCCAGCCGTCAAGCCGTGCGCCTCGGGAAATGGTTGAAGGATTTGGGGATGTACCCCACTTGTGACTTCTACAGCGGAGAGAACTCCAGTGGCACAGCTGCAACAGCGGACCCAACCTACCAACGTCTTGTTGAACTTGTGAGCGGACCGAGTGGAAGGGACAGGCGCAATGCCAAGGACGAGGAAGTGCGCAACATGCTCACTACTCCTGCTTCATCCTTTGCGGGCTCCATGGAGCTGGTGCTCGCCTCCCCGTGTGCCAATGCACTGCTGCACCTCTTTGCACAGGTGTTTCAGATACCTGTACTGGAGCTGGCGGAGTTGGCCCTTCACAGTGGCATCTATCAAGGACCGTCTTTTTTCGTCTCAATCCTCGAGCGGTCGATGATGGAGGGCCGCTACTCGATCATGCCTCTTGTGCGCCGCATCTCCCCACTCGTCTCCCCGTGGAAGGCTGTGTACGATGCACTTCACTCTCAGGATCGCCTGCCCCTCATTACCGCACTCCAACTACTCCGTCGCAATGAGAACAGCTACGGCCCCAATTTTCATCTCCTGACACGAGCTCTCCACACATTGCTCGCACCGCATCAAGTGGGGCCCATTTACCAGTTTAACTACGCCCTCCTCGTAAGTGGTGAGGTCTTCGTCCTGACCTCCGTCGTGGCCAACGGGGTGGCCGTATTCATGAATGTCCCTGCATGCACCAAGACCATCTCCTTCAACGCTCACAACCGACGCATCTCCCTGTGCGAATCCAACGGTCACAGCGGTGCACCAGGGAGCGGGGTGGAGAAGGTGGTGGATCGTCTTGATGCCACCTTTCACCCTCCCGTGGTGGTTCACGCCGTGGGGGAGAGCGTGCGATGCATCGCCGAGGTCATTCGTTGTGGGAGCACCGAAGTCACTGGAAGCAGTGGGGTGGACCAGTGGAAGAAGGCGGTGGCGCTGATGGAGGCCTGTGGGCGGCTACGTCGTCAGATGCGGGTTCCTATCCTTGCTGCACGTTTGGAGGCAGTGTCTTCGATACGCTCATCTCGTGCTACGTCCAGCTGGGGTGGGGCGGACGTGGGCCTCACCGCCTCACCGTCAGCGGCACTTATTGGCTGGGGAAGTGTGGATACCGCTCTCACCACAGCGATGCACGTTGATGTATGCCGCATCCGTGCTGAGATTCAGGAAACAGTCTGCAATTTGCCCAGTGCGTCGCTCCTCCTGGGTCTCTCTGATGAACGCGTGGTGTGCCTCTACACCTCGTTGGTGTCGTTGCTGGAGTTCCTGGTGAGTAAGCTGGCCGCTCAAGAAGAGCAGCAGCAGGCCAGTGCAGATGCACAGGATAGAGTACCGCTGAGCTGGGTGGAAGAACTTCTCTTTGTGGAGGAGGACGACGAGGACGATGACGATGGCTTTCCCATGAATTCACAGGGAAGTGGATACGCGTTCAACCGCTCACCACGTCAACGCCCGATGCCCATGCGAGGGTCCCACCGCAGTGGACGTACCCGCAGCCCAGAGCGTCGTGGTGCCATGGCGCTCCTCAACTCACCACCACAGTTTGCCAAGATGACGCCCGTCATGAAGCCCAAGTCGTCTGGGGTGACCATCTCCTCACTTCCTATGCTGGATGAGCTGGATGAACTTCCCCCGATGGCGTTGGATTCCTCCGCGGCCGATGTGAAGGAAGAGTCCGCACCGATGCATGTGGACGCCCAAAAGGAGGCAGATGCTCTACACGCACTCGTCTTGCAGCACATGCCGCCACCTCCGCCCTACGAGGAGGTGCTGTGTGGGGCACGACGAAAGGAGAAGCGCGGCAACAAGGCTGATATGGAGTCAGCTTCTCGTCCAGCCGAGGTGGCGGACTTTGCCGTGTTTGGCCTACGCAACGCACAGGAGTGCCGTCGCCGGCTTCAGCGCATCTACGCCTTTCTTGTTCAGTACAAGACAAAGAAGGCTTCCCTCTACCGCAAGTTCCAATCAGCTGGAGCTGGTGGGAGCACCTCGCGGCGGCGCAGCTCCAACTCACCGCCTCAGGATCAGGTGCGCGGTGTTGGGACGAAGAGCCCAGGGAAAGGGAGCCCGCAGGTACACCCCAGCCCTGTAGAGGTTTCTGTTCGTCAGCCCCGCAAGAAGACGGGGCGCCGGCGTAGGAGGCACGCCAATGACGCTCAGTGGCTGGCAGAACATGGAGGGCGTGATGAAGACTCCAGCGTCAGCGCCGGAAGCAGCCGTGGAAGTAGCTCCGAGCGTGAGCGTGTGGAGGCGGACCCTCCACAAGGGCGATCCCCTCCACGAACCCCGACGATGGAACCACGTCGGGTGCCAGGACGTGGTGGAAAGCGAAAACGAGGCGATGAGACACAGTGATGCGCTCCACTTACATGCCGGGTATGCATCTCACCAGTGCTTGACTGGATGGATGCGTCTGATGGCGAGGTGTTGTAAGCGACAGGCTTGACTGTTGGGCCGGGTATCCGTGAGTTTATATAACAAAAAGATAACCTTCGGACTCGCTTGACACGGAGAGCCACACGTGTGAGATGAACTCCCTGTTTCCTGGATGCTGTACATGTGGTTGATGCCACCACCACTCACTTTCCAACTTCTCTGGATATTCTTGCTTCTAACATGTAGCACACAACAGCACCCACGTTCGCTCTAGAATAACATACATTTTTTTTTTGCTTCCACACACATCGACTTGTGCTCACATTGACGATGATTGCCTTTATTCATCCCTATCTTGAGGAGCTCACTGCCCACGTCGATTTCGAGTGGTTTGACTGGGCTTTTCAGAACCTAATTGACATCCCCATTGCGGCAGTGGTGCTCTACCTCTTTCTGGTCCTGTACCTGCCCAAGTCCGTCATGGAAAAGCGTGAGGCCATGAACCTCAAGGGCCTGAACATTCTGTGGAATTTCCTTCTTGCCGCCTTTTCCATTATTGGAGCTGCCTACTGCATTCCCCGCTTGTACGAACTCTCCACTGCCCCAAGCATCAGTGACATGAACCCCAACTCTCTCCGATCCACTGCCAACTTGTCCCCTGCGATGCTGCGAAATGTGGTGAAGCCAAAGAACTTTGTGGAGGGCGGAAACGTGCCGCTCATCCTCCGCGGCTCCCTCGATACGAGTCTGTGCACCTTCCAGCCTGAGAACTACCGCCGGGGTGTGGTTGGTCTTCTCTCCTTGGCTTTCGTCATCAGCAAGATCTTCGAGATGATTGACACCGCTTTTCTTGTGTTCCAGAAGAAGAAGATCATCTTCCTCCACTGGTACCACCACGCGACAGTGATGCTCTACTGCTGGCATGCCTGGATGACCCCGTGCAGCTGCGGTCTGTGGTTTGCTGCCATGAACTATGGAGTCCACTCCATCATGTACACCTACTACTTCATCTGCGCCTGTGGCCAGCGTAAGTTGGTTCGCCCTTTTGCTCCCCTCATCACCTTTCTGCAGATTGCGCAGATGGTGGTTGGCATGATCGTGTCCGTCTATACCGTTTGCGTCTACTACTTTGGTGCCGGCTGTGATATTGATGGCAGCAACGCTCGTCTAGGCCTGCTGATGTACATCTCGTACTTCATCCTTTTCTGCAAGCTGTTCAAGGACAGCTACATGACGAAGCCCGCCCCAAAGAAAAAGCAGGAGTAAGGATGAAGACTGGGGGAAGCAGGTCGTTGTGTTTTCGCGGCAATAACTATGGCTGTACCGCTTCTCGATGGATGTGATGCATCCCTATCGCTAGTTGTGGGTTCAGCGGTGCGATGCTCCACCTGCTCTCTTCCCCCCTATTTCATTGACCTCGGTTCTTGCTCTTTTTTTTTTCAGCACGTTTTCTTCGTATTTTGTTCCGTTTGTTTTGTTCCCGTTTTCTTTGTTCGTGATGGTACTCCTGTGGGCAGTTGTCCAAGGTGTAGAACAAAGAATGAAGCAACCCAAAATTTTCTTTGTCAGCAACTTTCATGTGGCGTCGCGCACGTCACGGCGTCATTCATGGCAGGAAACACACACCACACATTTTTTTTCTTGTTTTCATCCATCTCGATCACCCACCCCTCCTTGATTTTGAGCTTTCGCTGCCACTCTGATACAAGTCCATGTGCGCGGTAGTTCTGTGGAGTTGGGTTGATCTTTAGATTTGCGTTGTCCATGCGCACTATCACAACTCCTTGACGTGTTGGATGGATTATAATGTCGGTATGTGTGATGGCAGTCGTGGCTCCATGTAAGAGCAAACACTACACTACATTATCGCTATCACCACCACCAGTTGATGGAGCACCGTCTACCAACTTCATTGTTCGGCGAAGGAGGAGAGTGGATTCAGGCGGCCTGTTCTTTTTTCTTTTGTTAATGGGCTGTCACGTCTTGTTATGTCTCCATTGATAACTTCTGTTTCCTTCACTCTGTGGAGCATCTCAGCTACCAACACACCCCACAACATCGCATACCTCATGTTGGGATGAGTTCGGTGAGTTGATGCGTGCTGCTTGAGTAGTCAGTACGGTTAGTGCATACCCTTCCGTCGAGTCAGACCCTGCCTCCCACACGTCAGATGCCTCCGCGGATGGCGTTGGGCGGCGAGAAGGATTGCATCTACGGCTGACGTTTTGCTCCCCCACACACAAGACTAACTACCCCTACCTCACACACATCTAAGGCGCTATTTCGAAACAAAGACGACGTAAGTTGTGAAACACGCTAGTACGAATCGCTTCTTGGGTAGCGCTACGCACCGAGTTCTGCGCACGACAACAGCGAACTTACTGGTTCACAAACACCTGTTTTTTCCCCTCGTTTTCTTCTGGCTGCTTGCGCGTGGCCAGAAGTCGCATAGATCACGACTCCAATCCTCTCCACGTGTGTTGTTGGGTACGTCGGTACATGCTTTGGGCTGTTCTCACCCTTCCCCGGACACTTTTTTCCCTCCTTTTTCTACGACCCCAGACCGTTGTGCTGCATGTCATACGACAGAATGGGAGAGATTAGAGCGAGCGAAGCACAAGTCGAACTGCCTTGGGTTGAGCGATGCTTGCCCACAGACGGAGTTCATCACACATCGTTTACCACCCAACGTAGTGAGAGAGGTTGGCGTAGGTGGTGGAATCGGGGAAGTCAGTGCCATCGACATAAATGTTTCCTTGGCGAGCCCCCGGTGATGCGAAGTGGTGTCGCTGAATATTTATTGGCGTAATGGTTACATCTGCGGCTGTACTTCATGAGCAGCCTGGAGCTGAAGACGAGAAGCCATCCCGCCCTTTGTTGGTGGATGACCCTCATACATATCGATTTAATCCTCTTGTTTTCTCATTTATCATGGCGCTACTTCATACTTCTCAAGTTCACATCGTAGCTGCTGATAGTTTCTCCACAACACGACGCATAGACTACTTGTACCCCACTTTACCTGTTCGGTCAACGTCTATAACCTCTTCATCACCACATCTCACAGGCGAATCAGTAATGGATTTACTTAACATGTACTATGCGTGGGGTGAGAACTTCAGCGGGTACACTATCAATGCATGGATGGTAAATCACTTAGAAGTGCCGGTGTTGGTGACGATTGCCTACCTATTCATGGTCCTGTATATCCCCGATAATTTCATGAAGCAGAGGGAGGCAATGTCACTTCGTTGGCTGAATATTCTCTGGAACTTCATCCTCTCAGCGTTCTCATTTGTTGGAGCCTACTACTGTATCCCTGAGTTGTATCATCTCATCATGCACCGCCAAGGATCCTTCAACATCTACCACGGACTCTGTATCTGGGATGCGCACGGCTACTGGGAAGGTTACTCTGGTGCGTTCGTGGCTCTCTTCATTCTCAGCAAGATTCCTGAAATGATTGACACCGTGTTTCTTGTGTTCCAGAAGAAGAAGATCATCTTCCTCCACTGGTACCACCATGTGACGGTGATGCTCTACTGCTGGCATGCTTACTCCAATCGTATTAGCAGTGGCCTCGTGTTTGCTGCCATGAACTATGGTGTCCACTCCATCATGTACACCTACTACTTCATGTGTGCCTGTGGCCAGCGTAAGTTGGTTCGTCCCTTTGCTCCACTCATCACCTTTCTGCAGATTGCGCAGATGGTGGTTGGCATGATTGTGGAGGCGTACTGCCTCTATCACCACTACATCTCACAGAAGGGATGTGCCACATCTGCCACCAACGCTCGACTTGGGCTGATGATGTACGTCTCCTACTTCATCCTCTTCTGCCAGCTATTTAAGCAGAGCTATCTCTCTCCGAAGCCCGCACGCGCGGTGGAGGCCGCAAAGGCCGGCACCGACAAACCAGAAAAGAAGAAGCGCGCGTAATTCCTGTCTTATCAAGGGTGTGTGTATGTGTTGTCGGTGTGTATGTGGACTCACCACCGATTTCTGCGGATGAGGTTTTACTTCATGGTTGTTTCAGGCTAGGTGATTAGCTATGCGTGTGCGTACTCAGTGCACCAGTGCTCCTCAATATTTCACTGGCGAACATGTGGTCTCAGCATAGTACACTGGTGTGAACCCAACAACCTCTCCGCTTAATGCCCCGCATGCCGCCCGTCACGTCAGGTAGTTCTTTTTTGATTTCCCTTTTATATCTTTGTGCGTTGTGCTTTGATAATTGATGCTAACGACACTAATCTACGCAAGAAGCACAGTCATGAGTGGGTTTCGGCATGTTCTCTTGATTGACCTGTAGTGACATCATAACACAAGGGGAGTGGGCTTTTATTCCCTCATGTGTCTCAGACGTCTACGTGTGAAGTGTGTGTGCCCTGTATGCCACCCTTAGCCATGCATGACACATGATTTGTGTGCGAGTCGGACTATTTTCGTTCCTTCTGTTTGTTTTCGTTCTCACTTTCTCGGTGTTTTCCCCTCCCCTACCCAATCATTCCCACCCTCCACCCCTTGATACATCTGCTCGACACTGCTCACTCTCTCACTTCGCTGATGGGCGTGAGCAGATGATGGACGACGTACGGATTGAAGTTATGGGATCATTCCTTTGGTAATTCTTGGTAACGCCTGACGGGACACACGAGACGGTGACGTCTGCTCTCCTCTGAATGGAATGTGTGAGTGGAGGCTATATCGCGTGACCGAGGCCCATGTGCAGTGTTGGAGCAGAGGCGGGCCCCGATGCACAACAAAGCCGGCAGTTGTTCCTTCTTGTTTTCCATTTTTGTGGTGATCTGGCCCCACCGAGTGCACTATCCATGTGCCAACGAATTAGATGGGTTCTCCTCCACAGACCATTTCCTCTCTGCGCTCGAATCTGTGCAGGACGGCCATCCGCATAGTGTAGGATGTGTGGGTTACTCAGCTGTACGAAGGAGTGAGAGTTCCGCCAGCTGTGCAAGGAGCATTTTCCTCAAACAGCGCTCCCTATGTGTGTGTGTGTGTGGTGCTCTTGCACGACTTCATCTCTCTTCTTCGCCGTTGGCCCATCATCATCAGATTGATTTACTTCATAGATACTGCCTCTACGTCTCCACCAAGATTCGTAGACGTGAACTCTACCAGCAACTTCCCACACGCAGACGCACTCAGTCAACTCATTGTGAGAATCTGACACCGAACCACTCATCAAGACCGATATGTTTCCTTTTGAGGAGTACGTTCAAGGCTTTGAGGTGCGGGACTACCTCCGCACACATGTGGACTTTGCCGCATACCTCGCACTTCTCTATCTGGGAATGGTGAGGTATGGTCCTTCGTTGGCCACGAAAGTTCTTGGTCCCACCCCACCTCCTACCGTGACGGAAGGCGCCAACGGCCGTAAGCGCTCGATACCCGCCCCTGACCCAGCGTGGCTGCGCATGTGCATGATTGGATGGAACTTGCTGCTTGCTCTCTTCTCACTTTCTGGTGCGTTGGTTATGATCCCCACATTCATGCAGTCTGTCATGACCCACGGTTTCTTTGATACGATGTGTGTTCGCCAGGACAACCTGGTCTACACAACTCCGACTGGAAGCTGGACGGCTTTGTTCTGCCTGAGCAAGGGCCCTGAGCTGGTGGACACCTTTTGGCTGATTCTGCAGAAGCGCAAGACGCCCTCCTTTCTTCAGTGGTACCACCACGTGACCGTACTACTGTTTTCTTGGATGAGCTACAGCCAAGGTAACTCCACCATGTACATCTTCGCATGCATGAACATTGTTGTGCATACCGTCATGTACTTCTACTTCTTCTTGTGTGCGTGTGGCTTCAAGACCATTGTTCGACGCGTGGCTCCACTCATTACGATGAGCCAGATTCTTCAAATGGTGGGTGGCTCTCTGGTGACCTTCTACTCATACTGGATCAATCGTCATGCCTACGCATCAGGGGAGAGAGACATGGAGGCACTTCCATGCTACGTGTCCGCTCCCACGGCACGGTTTGGATGCCTCATTTACATATCGTACCTCTATCTCTTTAGTGAGATGTTCTACATGGCGTATCTCAAGCCAAGGCCCGCCAAGCCCGCCGCATCGTAAACCGTTTCCTCGGAGAAGGAATGGAACTTTGTTCCGGGTGAGGTGGACTACACACTTTTGTTCTAGCAAGTTTTTTTTGGAACCTATTTTCATATTTTGAACCGTCATGAAGAATATCTACTCAAGTCCTTCATTGCTCCACGTGCGCAGCCATCTCTTCAGGGATCTGTGAAGCTTCAGGAGTGAGGCAGCGAGTCCGTGGGGACATGGACATTGACAAGTGCGCTGATTGGGTATGGTATTCAGCAAGGTACGCCGCTACACGTTCGCACTGTACTACTTGACAATGGAGAGAAGGGTGGACAGGTAGGTGATTGACTAGTGACGTAATGGAGGAGGCGAGACCATTCCCCAGTGGGCTGAATTTGATACGCACCTCGATGTACTTCCAGTGTCTGTCTTCAATTTTTCTTTTGTTTTTATTCATCTCTGTTCACTCCACTCGTTCGCGTGAAGCTGAATCTAGGGAATAAGTCTAATATGTCGGAGAGAGGATTTCGTATCTACCACATGATTGATGCTCCGTTCATATTCACATTGCTTTTTTGTTGGTCCCATCCCCAAGTCCTCAATGATGTGTGTTCATTGATAGAGTTTTTACTTATATTTTTTTTTTTCTGTGACGATACTGAGGAAGGGCACAGAAGCAACCTCCTCATCCATGTCACTGGTATGAATCATCATGCATCTCTGCTACTCACTCTCTGCATCATGCTTTTAGTGTAGTTCCGACACAAATACTAACATCCACAACACCTAACTCTACATCGGCTCTCACGAACCTTTATTTAATTTGAAGGATTGCTACCATGTTCACCGACATCTTCGCCCAGCTGGACCACTACGGCACTCATCACTACGATGGCTATGCCGTTCAACGGTGGCTCGCTACCAATCCCGATGTTGCCATTTACATCGCTGGCATCTATTTGGCCCTGGTCTTCAAGGGACCTGCAGTGGTGGAGCGGCTTTTTGGGGCAAAACCCGCCATCCCCGGACTTAAGAAGGTGTGGGTCCTCTGGAACCTCTTCCTCTCCCTCTTCTCCCTCTACGGCACCACCCGTGTGACCCCTGTTGTCTTCCGCAACTTCCGCAAGTATGGCGTGGCCCACTCTGTTTGCACCCTCGAGGAGGATGAGTTCTATCGCTCCCCGGTTGGCTTCGCTGTGGGCCTCTACGCCCTCTCCAAGGGCCCTGAGTTCCTCGACACCGTCTTCCTCCTTCTCAGTGGAAAGAAGGATCTGCCCTTTCTTCAGTGGTTCCACCACGTCACAACATTCCTCTGGTGCTGGCATGCCTACTCCATTGGTAGCAGTGGACTGATCTTTGCCTGCTCCCTCAACTACACCGTTCACACCATCATGTACATGTACTTTGCATTGGCAGAGGCTGGCTTCAAGAAGTTGGTGAGGCCCTTTGCCATGTACATCACCTCCATGCAGATTGCGCAAATGATGACGGGATTTGCCCTCATCAGCTACATCATTTACCTCAAGGTTGAGGATTTTCAGGGACGGGGTGGTTCTCGTACTCCATGCAATGGCTGCTCCTGGGATGTGGCCCGTGTGAATGTGTTTGTGGCGGTGGCCAACTTCACGCTCTTTACGCAAATGTTTCTCAAGGCCTACGTGCGTAAGTCCAACAAGACGGCTGAGGTGAAGGCCAAGCGCGCCTAGGAACTCTCCACACGTTGGCACAGTTGTGAGGGCGCCGGTGAGAGGAGAGAGGAGAAGGGACGGTGCTGGGTGTGCATGTAAGTAGCTGGACTGTGTGACGTACGTGTTGGGACCGTCGTGTGGGTTTGGAATGGTGGATGAATGAACGCTCGATTGCGTCAGAGAGTTGACTTAGAACACCGTCATTGGCCAGTTTCTTCATGTCTTTTTTATTGCTTGGTGTTAACGACGGCGATCACGAAAACAAAAGAACATTCTTTTTTTATGGTAGACTAAACTGCAAGGCGTTGACGGAGGTGGCGTGAATGGCGAAAAAAGCATGGTCGCATGCTTTTTGTAGAGACCACCGATATGGGATGACATTGTCTGTCCTCATGCCTCGACGGAATTCCAGGAGGACTACTTCTCATAGTCGCTGCACATCTCGTGATGTGAGCACAAAAGCACGTTCTGCTGGAACTGCCGCTAGTTGGAAGGGTGGAAATGTCACAGCCACATCGCCTTGTTGACAAACGCACTGAGTCATGTGAAGTGGTGAAACCATCAACGTGCCTATAGAGGGCACTGTAACCTCACCACTGAGCAAACACGCACTTCGCGCCTTCTTATATTTTTTTCCGTTCTCCTTCCTTTGTTTGGATTTGTTGTACGTGATGTCTACTTGCTACGCACTCACCCTATCTTTCTCCTCTCCACCCCACTAATACCGTTCTCTTTTTGTTATTTTGGGTTTTCTGTTATGCGCTCTGCATCGATCTTGACTCAACGAGTATCCACACAGCGGATCGTAATCGTTGAGCGTTAAATTTTTTTTTTTCTGTGTTCGTCAGGGATTCTCTAAACTAACCATCTTCGGCAGCATGTGGAGGGTAGACGACACGAAGATACCCGTGCAGATTTTCTTCGTCACGTCGTGAAGTCAAGCCTCTGGGCGTATGGACAACCAAGCCAACCCAGGGCATTGAATTCGTGATGGAGCTCCTTGAACCCACTCTCGGCGCCACGTACGATGCGGATGAGCCGTGAGTGGATCATGTGGAGTGTGCGGGGGCAAGAAGGTACTTGATTGACATGCTTGCGTAGTAGAGAAGGAAAGATGAATGCTCATCGCGTTTTTTGGTACCCTACGAGCGCTGTATACGGTTCCATCTCAAGTTTTTTTTTCTCTTTTGCACGATTGTCTGTGCTGGTCCTTCGTGTTTAGTTCTGCATGCTGTTCATGACATCTGTACGCCAGCCTCCTCTCGCCCCCTCTCTGGCCTCTGCTGAGAAAGTTAGTCATTCACATCGAACCCACAGTAACTGGTCATCATCTTCTTGACCAATTTATCATCTCACAGAGCCACTTAAGAGTTGTTGCAAGATGGAAATCATTGACCGACTCGGTGAGGCCTATTTTGATGGGTACGCGGTCAAGGATTGGCTCTCCACCCATGCCGATATCGCCATCTACATTGCGGGCCTCTATTTAACCTTCGTCTTCAAGGGCCCCGTTATGGTGGAGAAGTTGTTCGGCGGGGGCCTTCCATGGATGCGCAAGGTGTGGGTGCTGTGGAACATCCTCCTCTCCGTCTTCTCCATCTACGGTACCATTCGCATTTCTCCGGTCCTGCTGTCCAACTTTGCCACACGTGGTTTTCATGACACACTCTGCACCTTCCGTGAGGAGGAGTACTACACTACTCGTGTGGGCTTCGCCATGGGCATCTTTTCCCTCTCAAAGCTCCCAGAGTTTGGGGATTCCTTTTTCCTCATCATGACGGGCAAGAAGCAGCTTCCATTCCTGCAGTGGTTCCACCACGTGACCATCTTTCTGTGCGCGTGGCAGGCATACGCTGACGGCTCCAGCATTTTCATTTGCCTTGCCGCGATGAACTACCCTGTGCATGCCATCATGTATTGCTATTTTGCCCTGGCAGAGGCAGGCTACAAGAAGGAGGTGCGTCCTGCTGCCATGTACATCACCATGATGCAAATTTGCCAAATGATTGGCGGCCTCATCATGACAGGATCCTTCATTTACTACCAGTGGACGGAAGGTGAAAATGCCTGTGGTGGAACATCCATGTCCGTGGCTCGCAGCCAACTTTTCATTTACGTTGCCAACTTCTACCTGTTTTCCAAAATGTTCCTGGAGGGTTATGTGCTGTGCTCTACACAACGGCCCCAGGAGAAAGTCAAGGAGTGCTAAATGTGCTATGTGGTGCACGTATCGAGTACTGCAGAAGCAGTCCATTCACTTTTTAACTATTGCTTTTTTTCTGATCTGTCGCAATGAACCACTACGCTCCCGCTGCGCATCCAAGAAGTGCCAGAGGAAGTATTGTGGTACCGTGGTTATCGCATCTTAGTGGTGGAATCCATGACCATGTGCTCAGATTTTGCCATGACGGAAAAAGAAGGAAGAGAGAGGTACAAGAGAACAACGACGGAGGTCGCGCTGTGATCGATTCTGATGTCAGCACAGCGAGAACGGTTCCCCAGTTCTTTGTGTTTTTGTAGTACCACATACCTCTCTTCCTTGATGATTGAGGCATTCCTTCTTATTGATATACCGTCCCCTGTGTTGCCCTCGTATCTTCGTTCCGTAGCCTCCCAAATTTGTGTGCGGCTTCAGAGTCAAAAGTTTAGAGTGCCGTGGTCCTAGACATGTGCTAGGGAGGTGCTGCGCTCTATCTCTGTTTTTCAAGTGCAAATGTTTGTTTTCTTCTGTCTGAGCTACTGAAGAAGGGATGGACGTCCCTGACGGATGCGCTCAGCTCATGCTGCTCTTCGAACGCCTTTTAACCCTGAGGGAGGCAAGTCGTGCTGCGGATGTGGGAGAGGGCAGATTAAGAAGGCCAAATTGTTTTTTTTTCTCTCTTCGTATGATGCTCTCACGGACTGCGATCAGTGGTGCGACAACTGAAATTATAATGCGTACCCCTATTCCTCTTCGTCACATTGAATAGGTAAAAGTAAATTCCTTTTCCTTCGCCCCTCAACCATGTTTTCGGCCGTCGATCGCTATGCGGATAACTTCGATGGTGCGGCGTTGCAACAGTGGCTCACAGACAACGCTGACGTGGCTATTGGCATCGCTGGCGTCTACTTGGCCTTCGTCTTCCAGGGACCAGCGCTGGTGGAGCGCGTCTTCGGCCCCAAGCCAAACATTCCTGGCATCAAGAAGGTCTGGGTTATTTGGAATCTCTTGCTCTCCATCTTCTCCCTGTACGGTACGCTGGTGGTGACTCCTGCCCTCATCCACAACTTTCGTGTGGGTGGCTGGCACCACACCCTATGCACCTTCCGGGCGGATCAGTTCTACACGGGCCGCGTAGGCTTTGCCGTGGCTGCCTTTGCGGTGTCAAAGCTGCCCGAGTTCCTTGACACCGTCTTCCTCATTCTCTCTGGAAAGAAGAATCTGCCCTTTCTCCAGTGGTTCCACCACGTCACGACGTTCCTCTTTGCGTGGTTGAGCTACCAGCAAGGCTCGAGCATCTTCATTTGTGCAGCGTCCATGAATTATACCGTTCACACCATCATGTACCTGTACTTCGCTCTGGCGGAGGCGGGCTACAAGACGTTGGTGCGTCGTGTGGCCATGGCCATCACGTTCATGCAGCTGGCGCAAATGGTGGCGGGTGTGATTCTCACCACCTATGTGCTCCTACGCATGTACGTCCACGAAGACAGCACCTGCACGGGTACCACTCCCCCCACGGTACGCGGCCAAACCGTGGTCTATCTCTTCAACTTGTACCTCTTTGGAGAGATGTTTGTGCGGGCTTACATCCTCCCTCGCCCTGCCAAGCCGAAGCAGCAGTAAAAAAGGGGGGGGGTGGACGTGGACAAGTTCCACACCTCAAAGCAGTGGTGCGCGGAAGGTGTTGGTCGTGATGCACCTCACCATTGCATCACTGCGATATCGCACGAAGAAGAAAAAGTATTAATGTGGCGATTGCCACAGGTTCCTCCGTCCCTGTACTTGTTGGACCACCATCAGCGTTGTTGGATCGCTGCTACATGAATGGCCAAGACAGGTTTTACTTCCACTTGCGATCTTATATTTTTCATCTTCTGTGGAAGGGTGTTGAACCACCCTCTGGAGAACGGGGAACGCATGATCTGGGTTCGAGGCTGACATGAGCAGCTCTCTCACCTGGTAGTTTTTGTGCGAGGCCAACCTTAGATGGCGAACATGACGGCGTCGGAGAAACAATTTTCTTCGTCGTAGGTCACTTGATTTCGTTCCTTCCAGCCAGCCACAAGCGTCACTTGACATGCTCCAACTTGCTTACTTCCTTCATTATTTATGATGAAGCAGGCCAGTACACCGTGCTATCCAGCGGCTCTTTGTTTTATATCAAACAGATGCTCATTAAGTTGTGCCCACATCTCCTGCATCCCCAACTTCACTGTCTTCGGCCAACTTGTGCTACAACAACACTCCGATCCCATCTGCCCCTCTCATCTTCATCACCATCAGAATTCTGTATCTTAGCCCATGCTCTACGCCCAACTTGTTTGTAAGCAATGCCACCGCATATCCAACTACCCCTATGATGCCCTCAGCACCAGTTGCCGGAACTGTGGAGAAGTGAACGCGGCACAAAACATGCTCATCACGTGCCCAACCTGCTCCCAACAGATGCTGGCTGCCGTGAATGCCCTGCGTGTGCTATGTCCCTGCTGTACGACGGTGGTCGAGATACCACTTGAGATGCTACCCCGTGTACCCGCCATCAACTCATCTCCCATGGCAGACCAACATCGATCCATCTTTGTGTCCTTCCCCACCTTGGAAAGTGGAGGCCAGATTGGGGCTTCCACGAGCGCCAACTCATTCCGCTACCTCACACGAGAGGAACGTGAGGAGCTCGCGAGCAAGCAAAAATTGAAGGAGAGCGGCGAAGTGGATGATGCCGCAGATCAGGACTCTGACACAAAAATGTTGCGTGTTGTGAGGGGCACCCCGGCGCACGAGCCACGGAAGTCTGCCCCGGTGACGGTACTCGTCGCAACGCGAATTCTGTGAGGGGCCACGACACGCCATCGGGGATGTACTACCAAAATCCATCCCTTTCTGCTCATTATCTCTTGTTTTGACGAAGAAGAGGAACCACTATATATCTGACATGCTTCTTCATTTTTGTCCTTGCCAATGCGTATTGTGTGCCACCACCTCCACTCTTCCCACAAACAAACGACTACCTAACTGTATGTATTTGTGCTGAGTAGAAACGTGATGCATAAATGATGTTCTTTTTTAAAAACCATCTTTCCTTCTCAGCGTACCACACACGACCAAGAAAGGGCCGCAAGTGGCGTGTATTGTGGACGGCCCTCCTCCACGCCTCACACACCTTTGATACTTTTGGCAATACGTGGAAGTACGTTCAATCTCTTCATATCCTTGTGTGTTGTGCAAGTAGTGATCCCATCAAACGATGAGCCTCGAGGACGTCGTGGATCAGCTGCTTCTGTCACATGACAGGAGCAGCCCAGCAGCCGACACGCAACCGACGAATGTTGTAGCTCCTCATGCACCACCTACAGTGGAAGAACTCTTTGCAGAATACCCGGGGACGGTGAGTGGTAGGGTACGTGACACAGCACCACCTTCACAGGATAACTTTCTGGAGAACATGGTGGAGCAGCTACTTCAAACCTCACCCGCACCCACTCCTAGTCAGGGCCCATACAAGGTGGGTGTTGCCAGCCTAGGGCGGCAGCCCGCACGTGGGTTGCCCACGTCGGCCCGCGTCACGTCATCCGCTCCACGCAACAACTCAGTCTCGGCGCATCGCAGTCAGCGTGAAGGAGGCGGGCCACCCGGCCGATCAACCTCGCGCTCGCTGCGCCGCTATCCACAAACCCTCTTTGATGGCGCCGAGGATCCCCTGCTTCGCCGTTTTTCCATGTGGCAGGAACGCAAGGAGGCCCGACGTATTCAGGCCGTCTACGATGCCCTGGTGGCGGAGCAGGAGTCCTGCCCCTTCACCCCGCGCACGCACGCCACCGACCACACCGCCGCCACCTCCGCCCCTGTTGGGGAGAGCCCACCGCGTCGCGTTGGTGCGCCGCAGCGTGGTGAAGAGGATGAGGTGTGGGGATTTGATGAGTATGTACAGCGGGTGACCGCGGCGAGGGAGGAGCGGGAGCGGCCGCAGCGTGAGGAGGAGGAGCGCCTCGCGCGGTGGCGCGATCCTGCGACGCTGCACCGCGGCCCTACTGTGCCGGAGCCATTTGAGATTGGTCACCCGAGCCGACGTGGGGCCGCCCTGCACTACCGCGCCGTGGATTCCTTTGCGTCTCTCGCCCCTATGGTGCGAGAACAGCTGCTCTTCTCCCCCAACATGACGGCGAAGCTCAGCCGGGCCACCGCATCGGTCCAAGGACAACCTCAAGTGACGGAAACGCGCTCACCCGCTCCCCCTACCGTTCCCCAATCACAATTTCCGCCCCCCTCGGCACCGGTGTATCAGGCCTCCCCCATGCAAGAGGCGTGCCCGGATGAGTGGTAAATCGTCTTGATCATCTGTATGCCCTGTGCAGCGCTGTACCACTGTGGGTGAAGCAAGGGCAGGCACCCCAACCTCCACCCTTGCACCCCCCTTTCACCGTGTTGGTGACGATTCAAACATGATCTTCGCTCTTGTCCCCATGAGGGGTGACCATTGTGAGGCATGGGCTTCATGCTTGATAGCTACTACGTCTCTCGTTCTCTTCCATCATCTTTGAAACACAGCAAGCATCTCTTGTCAGACGTGGCGCTACTACACACAAAGGAAGATTTATCTACCGTTGCGTCAAGATGCTCCGAGGGGTTGTGCGACGCGGTGTGACGTCTGTGGTCTTCTCACGTGGTGCTCGCCCATGGTGCGCGCCTCAACGACTATCTCAACCCCGCTGCTACGCCCTGGCGTGGGGCACTTCCTGCAGAAGAATCCACGGAGATGCAACGGCTGAGGGCAGTACAGGAGTCGATCCAACTGGAGTGAAGGACGAAGGAACTACACCACCTCAGATCCGTCGTCTTGTCTTGCACAATCTCCCCAAAAACTGGATGCATGAAGACATCATTGAATTTGTGGATCAGGTAGCGGCACATGCTGGAATTGCAGAGCCCGAACATGCCAATCCAGGAATGGATGATGAGGATGATGATTCCGCCATTGCCAAGGTCACGTCCCCCTTTGTGCACCACCTGCGCCTCAGTTTTGGACGTCGTACGGGGCTGGTCTTTGGCTCACCGCGGATTGACGTGGTGGGCAAGGACATCGCCGACTACCTCCTCACACAACTTCACTTTGAACCAGACGACTACCGCAATCGCATCTACTTCACTGAAGAGGGCCCAGAGACACAGAAATCGTCCGCGGAGAGCTCCACGACAAAAGCCCCAGTGTGGGCATCTGCGCCGACTCGTCGTTCCAGTTGCTCCTATGAAGAGATCGTGGAGAGCATTGAACAGGAGCAGCAGGAGGCGTTGCGAGGTCTGGAGCTAGACCGCTACCTCCTTGCCCCAGACCTCCTGTTGGATATTGCAAAGATGAACCAGCGCCGGCTGGTCACCTCCAATGAAAATGTGATTCTCGACTCCTTCGTGGATGACGACGAAGAGGCCCACCAATCGAAACCTCGTGAGCGCAGGGCGGGCGCGCTTCAAGATCGTGTGGGACGCGGCTCCATGCACAACATGCCAGTCCCCAAGCCCTACATTCAAGGACGGAGACTGTGAGTAAAGTGACTACTGAGTAAATGAGCTCTATGTACACCCACGTGATACGTGTGCCTATATATCATTAATGACTACCTTTCACACCGCGTGCACTTCCTCCTTCCTCCTTCACCAAGCAGTTCCCCCTGATCGGTGTAGGGGTTTTGGTTGCCTTAGGACTAATCCACATAGCAACAGATTGATGCAGCCACAACGCAAGTCTGCCTGGGGAGCCAAGACGGCCTGGGCAAAATCACTCTTTGACGCCATCTCCGCTACACCTCGCGCTAACGGTGACAAGGAACCCACCAAGAAGGACGTGAAGCGAATGGAACTCGACTTGCGCACCCAATGGAAGTGCAAGAGGTGTGGGCTCTCGGTACAGCCACCTGCCGATCCGACAACGGGTCGGCCGTCTTTGGTCGTACTCTCCGCCCATCTGGAGGGAACCGGCGGCAACGTGTGCTCTGCTGGTAACGTTCTCTTCAAGGATGCGAACGACAATGTAATGAACGACACAGTGGGCAATCTGGCGAATGAAGAGGAACTCATCAGTCGTCTTGGTGAATTGTTTCACGACGGTGAGGATAGGACTACCCCGCGAGTGTTCATTGTGGTTGAAAATCCCAAGACACCTGCCAACATGGGAAGCATACTGCGCTCCATGGGTTGCTACGGCGTTGATCACGGGGCAATCATCTACTCAGGGTCTCGACTTCGGCAGGCGCTTGAGCATGGCCACATCACCACAGACACACAGCACGCTTCCAAACGCATTCCCCAAATCAATGTGCCCTCGTTGGATGTGTTGTTTCGTGCGCTGGACTTGGAGCGCACCGTGCGCAAAGAAGGTAAGGGGACGAGCATCAGTGTAATTGCAGTTGACCTCATCGAGGGCGCCACCCCGCTCCCTCGCTTCTCTCACCCCTTCACCTCACGCAACCCCAATGAAGAAGGTACTCCGTTGGTGTTTTACCTCTTTGGAGCAGAGGACGGGACCCTGTCTTCCGAGCACGTGGATCGTTGTGATGCCGCAGTCTTCATTCCCACCATGGGAAGCCTCAATTTAGCGAGCACCGCCACTGTTGTGTTGTACGATCGCGTGGCCAAGAAAATGCTGGACGAACCCGGCGCGGATGAATTTGACGCGGTGTTTGCAACGAGAAACGCAAACAATCGGCTAACATGGAAGCGGAGACGCAGCACTTCCTAGCTGCGGTAGCGCAGTGGTCTAAAAATGAGTAAATTGGGGCTGCGGCGCGGGTTCGATCCCCAAAACAACTTCTGAGCCGCGATGAGCTTAGCTGGTGCTGGGTGCGGGCTTCAAACCCGTAGGTGAGTTGCACTCACAGCCGTTCGATTCGGCCTTCGCGGTGTTTTTCTTTCCCGCTCTTTCAGTTAGGCCCGGCCAGGATGGCCCGTTGTGGATTGGCGGGCGTTCGGCTGCCTCTGCGTTGAGGGAGCGGGCGGGCTCCAGAAAAGGTGTGCTGCTTGGCTGATCCAAATAGTAAGTTTGCTCTTCTTTCGTTCACCCTTTTCTGACTCTCATCAGCTTTCTGTCGTTGGTTCTGGTATCCCATCGCATCACAATGGTCGTTTCGTGTCCTCCATAGCCTTTCCGTGGCAATAGGAGGGCAGATAGCGCCCAGAGATTGAAAACTGCCGAAAAAAACAGACCTGCTGTGCGTCTGGCCTTCCACGGGCCGCTGTCGCACGGGCTGCTTCTCAGGCGGCGGCTGTCGGGGGGTGTGTTTTGAAGTTTGGTGGGTCGGCTGCGTTCCAAGGTGGGCCCCCGCCGATCATCTTTTTGCGTATTGGTTGGGGGTTGGGCATTCCCATTGGCTGCGAGTTTCCGCGGCCGGCCCCCGTGTGTTGCGCGCCAGGCGCCGGTTTCGAAAAAGGTGTACGGCACCAAGGGTTCCCAAGTCATCACTGACCTCAGTACTAACTTGGCCTGCCGGTGCTTAACTTCACAAATCGGACGGGATATGGTGTTTTCACTGGAGTATGGTCGTACACAACAGCGGTGGGTTCAACATAGCCGTCAGATATTTGGATGGCCCGCAGAGGTATGGGTTCGCGTGGCGGCTTTGGCTTGCGGGCGTGGGTGTGGGAGGCATTGTTTGGTGAAGTCGCTGGCGCGCATGTTCGCCCGGGAATGTGTGACTGGGGGATTTGTTTTCGTTGGTGAAACCTATGCCTGCCGCTGTTCCAGCTGTTTCCGCTTCTGGTCCAGAACTCTAGACCCAATATCGATTTGCTCTTCTATGTGTTGCCCAATGGGCTTGTACTTGTCTATGTATGCTTGAAGCTTTTCCAGCTCCTCTTCCATATGTTTGACGTCGGCATCCCCAGCAGTGACCAAACACTGCAGTTTTTGGTACCGAGGGTAAGCTTCTGGGGCGTCTTCTTCCTTTGCACTCTCTGGCTTCCACTCATAACGAAGGCGCTTCTCGCAGTACTTGTCGTAGAGCCTAACGTAATTGCTGAGTGTGTCGGATTCATCAGGGGTCAGTCCAGCAAGCGTCCGCGGCCACTCAAACCCTTGGCGCATTGTTACTACCAGAGGACTGGAGGCTGGACCACTCTTGGGATCTACCGTGTAGTCCTCTCCCTCTGGTTGGCGCACATGCTCACCGAGCGAGGTTTCGGAAACTTGAAGGGCAGTGGATTCATCAGCGAGCTGGCGCTGCAGGAGGTCAATACGCTCACTCTTTTGCTGCAGCTGCAGCTCCTGCTGCATGTAGGACGTGAGTGTATCTAGCTCGCACTGGAGCAACTTGCTCGGAGATAGCTGCCCATTTACGTCTCCCAAGTAGGGACTTGAACCATTCCCAGCAGGTGCATGGAGTTCATACTCGCGTGGATTTGATGGACTCTGAAGCTCCTTTTCCAGCAGCCCAATTACTTTCCGCCCAGATATCTCTTGCTTCGTTGTTATGGTGAGCTTCTTCTTCATAGCCTCCAAAGAGCTCTTCAAGCCAGCCAACTCTTCTTCCTCAATCTTTTTTGAGGCTTCTGATTGTTCCAACTTGTTCTTCACTGCTGCATCGATATCCGCAATGATGGATTCATGGTAGTCGCACTCCTTGAGGGCGCCCTCTACCTCAGCAATCAAACGGCCGAAATCAGGATGGTTCTGAACCTCTATGGGGTACTTGCTGATGTCAATATGGCTAACCTTTGCTCCTAGAGGAGCACGAGAGAAGTTCTGGAGGTCTGCCGCCCGACTGGATGCGCTGCGCTGACGACGTTTTTGTCTTTCGAGGAGTTCCTCCACCATATCACCATCGTCGTGGCTCATACCTGCAGCAACCTCCGACTTCTGCGGAGAGGGTAGTGGGGTGGTACCATCTGGCTTTGCCTCCTCAGCGCCACGAAGTTGAAAAACTGCTCCTGGAAACCGCTCCACCACAACGGATGGCAGCAAGCCCACCCGGCCATCCTCCGTTTGTGCGATGCACCACTCGGCCGTGGATGCACCACGACGAATGACGCGCAGCTTCACCCCTGCAGCGACGCTCAGACACAATTCACTCCGTTCCGGCTCGGCTGTTGTAAATGGGAAACGAGAACGCTCGCAGCTCATTGGCCTTCTTCCCTACATATTATGAAGAACAGAAAAGAAGGAAGACAGTGATACATGATGATGAATGCAACGCTACTTGTGTCAGCTTCAACCAACACCTACATGACCCTTACGGTGCCAACGAGACTGCTTTGGTTATCCTGTGTGACATTGCGCATTAACCAACTTCACCCCATAACTTCTACTGTTTGAGCGTCGGAATACCCACGGCCTCGCAGAGAGTGGCGGTGAGGTTGCCTCGGCACCCTTGCAGCTTGTCCCGAGCCTCTTCGGTGGTGCAGCCCAACTCCTTTGCCACAATGGCGACGTCTGCGTCGTCAACAGGAACAGCCGCGCGCTCTGCCGCCTTCTTCTTTTCTGAGGCGTTCTTGGCGTCAATCTCCTCGCGCAACTTCTGCATACGCTCCTGGAAGGCATTCTGGTCGTAGGTCTTGGTGGCCGTGGACCTCTCCACATTGCCACCGCCGGAGACATTCTTCATCGACTGCGCTTCATCTGCTTGACGAGCCATGGCCGAACTTAGTGGTATTTAGTTGTGTGGTGTGGAAGCACGTACCTTCAAAGGAAGAAAGGAATAAATAAATAGGAAGAGAAAAGAAAAAAAATCGGCTACACACATGTACTACTTTCAGTCACAACATAAATCATAATCTGCAGAGAATACACACAACAGCAAGAAAATTGCAACTGAACAGGGAAGACTTGATTGATATCATTCGAGCAACTCACGACTTCACTGCTGCCAAGGACGAGGCACGCTGAGCGGTCTCGATCCGTTGAGCTTTCCATATGAGCTGATCTACGGCGCGGTCAAGCTGGTGAAGCTGTTCTCGCAGTGAGCTGGACGACTGTGGCTTGCCTTCGTGCCCCACGGGGCCTTCCATGGGTTTGGCTTCCACGACCGAGACCGAGGTGTGTGCCTCTGCCTCCTCCTCCATCGCACAGGAGGCCTCCTCCTGCAGCAGCGCACGCCGGCAATCCCGGAAGCTGCTCACCTGCCTCGACAAGCGAAGCGCCTTCCACTGCACATCCACCGCAGACTTCTTCTTTCCCTTGGCGTGGTACACCGCCCATGCACGTTGAATGGTGCGGGCAGCTTCAGTCGGCACCTCCTCCCACCGCGCCGCCCCTCTACACAAGTGGAATAGGTTCTTCTCCACTGGATGAAGGTCGCGGGCGTAGTGGGCGATCGCCGCCGCCACGATAATCACCAGCAGACCCAACACATAGGCGGCCACGGCAATAAGACGTCCGGCCGTGGTGGACGGACTAACATCACCCCAGCCCGTGGTGGAGGCGGTGGAGATGATGCACATGAAGGCATCAACAAATTGGCAGGATTCCGCCCCACGGTAGAGGCCAGTGAGCCAAATGAAGATGCCCACAAAAGCCAAGAGACACTTGATGGGGCTGGCGGTGTGTAGGAAGACACGTAGACGATGAAGCCAGTGGGTGGAGGTGCCCCTGCCGTTGAAGGTCTTCAGTGATCGACGAAAGAACTCACCATCCTCGATGGAGGCATGGTTGAGTACCCCATTCATGCTGAGGAGGTACAGACGAAGCAGAACAAGAGTGTTGGCCGTGGCAATCGTGTCGTTGTTGCTCACGCCAGGTGGGCATTGCAGCATCCAAATGGCCATCTCCATCACCATGCTTCCTACATAGGGGGAGTGAGCAATGGCCAACACTCCGCGAGGTGCGGCGGGGACGGCATTCGTCACCCCACCCTGACGTGCCTTGAGGAGATAAATATGGTAGAGGCAGACCATCGCTGCGATGGAGATGCCAAGCATCAGGAACTGAATGAGAAGCTGCAGGAGCACACTGTCCGAGCCCTGGATCATCGTGAAGCCCGCACAAAAGACGAGGAGGAGCAGCATGATGAGGCGAAGGTTGTACTCGGCAAGGGCATCGTGCTTGCGTTGACCAAGGTGTAGATGATTGAGCGGGCTGGTGACGCAAATGGGGCCACTAGCCCGAAGTAGGTGCTCCACCCTCGAGCGTAGCTCCATCGATTAAGCGTACTTGTGCTTGCAAACGGAAGAAGAATAGAAAGAGAGGATGATGATTGGTGGGTTGGGGGACAACAAAAGAAATGAAGTATGAAGTATCTACACACTTTTGTGTAAGCCATGTGATCAAGGTTCTGCTCGCAACAACGGCACGAAACCACACACCAGAAGCTGGTGCGCGGCTTACTTCAACTGTTCGCCGTGATGGTTGTACTGCCAGTGGCGATTTTGTCAAGCAGACGGGCCAGGACAGAGCACTTCTCCTCCAGCCCGACGATCTGCTCGCGCATCTCCGCGACTGCGGATGTGGAAGCGGCCATCTCCTTCTCTTCACAGCCTCGTCCATGAGACCCGCTGCGGTCAGAAAGCGCAAGCATCGCATAAATATCCGAACGTGAGAGTGAAGATGCCGTTTCGTGGCAATCACGCAACGACATGTACATGCGCTCGGCATCCTTCCGTCGTTGGTGGTGACGTGCCTCTTCCACAAGTCGCAACTCATGTTGGCTTAGTGCCGTTGGTGAGGCCCGTGATACCAGCGATGAGTTGGGCTCTACAAAACTGCTCACCATCATGCGAATACGACGTTGGGTGTGACGGCGGAAGGCAATGATGAAGGTGAGCTTGGCTGACAAGAATATCATGCGCACCGTCTGCTTGCGCGTACGTGCAGCACCACCAATACGACGAAGCATCCGCAGTCGCCATGATGTCTGAATAACCATGGCCGAGCACCACCGCAGGCGGCTGCCCATGTCCCGTACTCTCCATAGACGAAAAAGATTGCCTTCACCCCCACACGAGAGTGCGTCGTGGAGGACCACAAGACCTACAGCCAGTAGGCCCAGCCGACAGGCCCACCCCATGATGCAAACCGCCCTACCCGCTGCGGTGATGGGAGTGTAGTCACCAAAGCCAAGCGCAGTGATGGCCTGGAAGCTGAACCACAAGCCGTTCATCACGGAGGTGGACTCCGCACGTGCGTAGAGCAGGCCCAACAAGGGCCACAACGTCACCATCGAAACCAGCAGCACCCGACCAGGCCAGAAGCGTAGGGAGGTACGCAAAAAGAAGGAGAGGCCGAGCCTCCAATCCGCCATGGTGGCCAGAGCTCGTGGGTAGATGCGGTGTTGGTAGCAGAGGTGGGAGAAGTAAATCACAATGGCGTAGAGACGTAGGATGATGGTGTAGTTGAGCAAGTCGAAGAATGCTGGCCAAAAGGTGACAATGGGGGGTGTCTGAATGTTCCACAGAATGATCTCCACAAGCATGTGGACGAGGTAAGGGGAGGTGAAGATGTTGCGACTCTCGAACAAGATGTTCGTTGTGCCAAGTTGGCTGGCCTCCACCTCGTACAGTTTGCTGATAACGAGGCATGCAATCTGTGAAATAAGAAAGATGGTGACGTTGATGAGGAAGGCGTGTTCGGGCTCGCGCAAGCAGGAGAGCCCAATGACGAGGACGGCAAAGATCGCAAGTATGCCACGCATGTTCCGGCGTGAAGCGGCCAAGGCCTCAAACATCTTGAGAGTCAGGACCACCTCCGTGGATGGTGATCGGCCCACGCTCACCGGAGCCGTGGTTCGGCTGAGGTGGTGCCGCATCCCAATGTGCTCTCGGCTCATGCGGGGACGGCTGCACGATGATGCACATCCCACAAAGTCGCACACCGTGTCGGTTGGGATGTCCGCCGACGAGACATGACGTGGCGATTGTGTGGCGGAGATGGGTTGGGGCTGAGATGATTCCTCCATTCACTTCTACTTGAGACTCCTGTTATTCTCACACTGTTCTACGGCTTCACACTGCACCAGAAAGAGGAGAAGGGAACAAAGGATAGTAAATGAGTGCGCGTCCACTCTTACACCATCACTGATACAGTAGGGTTCTATCGGTTTGTGCTTATGTGTAGCGGCAGGGGAGGGGAGGGAGAACAATAGTACCACCATCATTATCATCATCGTCGTACACGCACCTCTTCACATGTCATTTGCAGCGACGGGGTGGAGATCACCCCAGGTGGGCCCCGACTTGAAGCGGACGGGTAAATCAACCTCCAATCGGAGGTCCTTTGCGAGGTTCATGTGGCGACGTACCACTGAGATGGTCTCCATCAGCCGAGACTGTGGCACTTCAAAGAGGAGTTCGTCATGCACTTGCAGCAGCAACGTGGGCGGACGTGGCTGCTTCATATCGCCATCACGCTGCGCAACGCTGGAGGACTGCATAATAGGGTCTTCTGCAATGCGCAGCATGGCTTCCTTGATGATGTCAGCTGCTGTTCCTTGGCAAAGTGTGTTGATGGCCACCCGCTCAGACGCTGCACGATGGCTGGGGTTGCTGCTGTTGGCGTAGGGAAGCCAACGCTTGCGGCCACACATGGTCGTCACGTAGCCAACGTGGCTCGACTCTTTGACGAGCTGGCCAATACAATTCATGGCCACGCGATATTTGCGCTTGAATTGCGTGAGGAAAGAGTCCGCCTCCTCCACACTAATCTCAAGATCATCTGCGATGCTCCCACGTCCCTTGCCATAAATGATGCCGTAGCAGAGGGTCTTGGCAACGCGGCGGTCTTCTGGACGGACCTCCGCTGCCTGTGAGTGATTGAGCTGTGCGGCCATCATTGTGAAGAGATCCCCTTTTGTGGATTCACTGGCACTACGAAAGGCGGCAAGGAGCTCTGGGTCTCTGCTGTAGTGTGCCAAGATACGTGCCTCAATCTGGGCGTAGTCTGCGCTCAGCAACACGTAGCCCGGTGGAGCCACAAAGGCACGTCGCAGACACACCTCCACACGCTCCCCACGAAGCACAAAGGTGATGGGGTGCGGGATAGTCTGCAGGCTGGGCTCTGACATGGCAAGACGACCGGTGGCGGTGGTGGTGAAGATGCTGCCACACACACGCCCACTATGGCTGCGTTGGAAGGCCTCGAGGAGTGGGCTCATGTACTTATCAATCCATCCGTCGAGGCGGCGGTACTCCATCAGCACTTCGGGCAGCACGAGATGAGGATAGCGACGGCTGAGCTGCTTCAGGGCAGAGGCACGTGTGCTGCGGCTTTCACGGTCAAGACGCCGCCGTTTCTTCGGCACACCAATGGGCAAAGCCGTGCCATCATCGGTGCGCTCCAGACACGGAAGCTCCAAATCATCATAGAGCACCTTGGCACAGTCCTGTGGGGAGGCGAGGTTCCAGTTGCTACGTCCTGCGGCTTCATAGGCACGCTGAATGAGCTCATGCACCTTCTCCCGCATCGCTGCTGCGAGGGATGTGTAGTGGGTGGCGTCGAAGGAGACCCCTGCCGCCTCCATCGCAAAGCAGACGACGGTGATGGGCATTTCTCGTAATGAGTAGGAGTGGAAGAGGGCGTAGCAATGTAGCTGCTGCACCAGCTGATGTGCCACAGGAATGGCCGCCGCCCCACGTCGGATGGCGTCGTGGAGCTCACGCTGAAAGATGCTGGAATAGCCCTCCATGCGCTCCATGCTCGATGCATCGACGTAGCTGAGTGGGCCCATGGCCATCAAGACAGTAGAAGCCTGGCAGGAGTGGCATGAGAGTACATCCTCCAACGCATAGCGACCTTCTCCACAGTAGTCAATGTCCGGGTTCAGCATCCATGCCGCCACGAGAGGGTCATGCACGCACTGCATCAAATGCGTTGCGCGTGTTGCACTCATCCACCCAACCTGACGGAGAAGATGGAGTTGTGGCATCATGGCGAAGCAAATCTTTTCCACGGCGGTGGAGCGCAAGAGACACAGAAACCACGACCGTGCGGCTGTGGCTCGTCTCATGCCCTCGACATCGCTGCTACAAAGCACAAACACAACGGCACGACGTGGCTTTGATTCCTGTACCACAGCTATCGCGTCTGTGGATGTGGTGGTGGTGAGGAGAATCAGCACTACAGCAACGCCACGGGCAGCGGCTCCGGCACCACGCACCACCCGTACACCAACGCAGGGCTTGGTCGTTGATGATGATGCCATAGACGACGACGATGATGATGATGCTTCGGTGTCGGATGTTGTTGAGTTCATCTCTCTACTGTGGAGGGTGGCTGCAGCTCCACGCTGGACGGAGGCCATCCCCGACAGCCGTGTGAGTGGGCAGAGAGCCTTGAAGGTTTGATCCATCCTTCGCACCTGTGCTTCATCCAGCACATCCACAAGGTGCACCGTGGCACCTCCTCCATCCACAACCATGGTTGTTGGTGCAACGGTACAAGACACCATGGTCTCTACAGTGTCTTTCGAGGAGACCTGCGCCGAAGTTGTTGCCAAGGACTCAGTCTTCACCATGGCCTGTGAAGGTGCCGTGGGAAGCGGCAGTGCGTGTGTTGTGCTTGGCACCGTGGCTGCGGCTGCCTCCACAACACTCTGGGCTTCATGCCCTTGTCGCTGCAGCTCCTGTATGGCACTCTCGTGAAGATGTTGGACCACCATTAGCGCCTCCGACGATGTTTCTGAACCTTGGTCAACGTAGCTCTCCGTCGCCCCTGCCGACCAGCTCCCGTCGAGGCGATAGGAATCCCGTGTGTGGAGCTGAAAGATGCTCATCAGCTCATGTGTGGAGGCCGCGGCAACACTCAACACGGTACGGTACCCTCGTTGATAGAGCGCCCTTGCACGCCACGCCGTGAGGCCGTCGATGCTCATGAGCGGAATGAGCTCCGGCTCCACCCCGCACCGCAGTCGTACAATCATGTTGTCCATCAGTGGAGGTATGTACCACCAATTGAGACTACGTGAGCAGGAAGAGACGGCCGAGGCAAAGCGGGCAGCGTGGTCGGAGAGCTGTTGCAAGTCGGACACACTACGAAGGCCATAACGGCGAGCTACCCACGACATGGGCCGTTCATGGACCAACTCCGTGAGGAGAAGAGCGGCAAAGAAGCGGCGGCAGCGCAGGGCATCTTCATGGAGGCTGCCAACTGGAGGTGGAGTCATGGCCCAACGCAGCAACATACCTTCGTTGATCCCAATGGCCTCGCAGACCATCGAGCCGGTGCTCACGGCCCCTTCGTCAACTTCCGTCCACGACGGGAACCACTCGTGGCAGAGACGTTGCCAGTCTGGCTCCAGGCCATGGTAGATGGGCGTGCAGAGGTAGACGAGGTGAAGATCATTGGCCAAACACATGCGTCGGGCGGAGCTCTCCAGGTCACGAAGCACCCACAATGCCTCGTCTGGCGCCAGAAAGGAAGACGCCGTGGCTGCACCAAGTGGGGTGACCGCAAAGACGTGCTGATCATCATCGTAGCGTACAAAGTGCTGCTCACGAAGCAGGCGAAGCGTCTCCAGTGTGGCCTCCTGCACCACCTGCACGCCTTCCGTATGTGCAAGGAGGGTGTGGGCGATTGCGTCATGTACCTCTTCCATTGTTGCAGGTCCGTCACGGAGGCAGAGGATGTCGAGAATCACCCGCGTCAAACCACGTTTGCCGGTACCAAAGTTGGACCCGATCGGGACCACTGTGGAGCTCACCAAGTGACGTAGCAGGGCTCGCTCATGTGGCTTTCCAACAAGAAAAGACTCTCCGTAGGCATCAAGACCTGCACGTCCAGCTCGACCAGCTGCCTGCTTGTACCGCAGTACGTCGAGCATCTGCTGCCCGATGCGTGGCGAGGTGAAGATGACGCGACGGCATGGGAGGTTCACACCGGTAGATAAGGTGGTGGTACAACACAAGGCCCAAATGTGCCGCTCACGGAATCCGTCCTCCACAACACGTCGATCGTTGGAACCCATGGCGCCATGATGGAAAGCTACGCCGTGCTCCAGCAAACGTTGAAGAGAAAGGCGGGTATCCCGCTCCGAGTCACGAAGCTGCTGCATCAACAATCGCTTCTTAACACGGTGGTTGGCATCAACAACGAGCTGATCTGCAACATGTCTGTACAGTTGCTGGGCAATCACTTCACATGACCGTCTGGTAGGGGTGAAGAGGAGCACTTGGTACTTGTCTGCCCAGGCATCCATGGCCAAGACAACGGCCATCTCTTGCTCCAAACCAAGGCCTACAGAACAACTACTGGTTGGAAGTACACCATCTGCCGTGGCAGACTGTTTCTCACGATTGTTGTTGATGAGTGGTGTCAGATCCCGAACTACAGTGCTGGAAGCATTGTAGACCAAGCTCCCCACCACATAGTGCTCTGACAGCTCCACGGGACGATAGGCCGTGACAAAGAGGTTGGCGCGTCCGCACCAACGAGCCAAAACCTCGGCGTTGGAGAGTGTTGCAGACAGACCAATCAACTGGAAGCGCGGTGAGTGACGGGCGTGCAGCACAAGTCGCGTAATGAAGAGCTCCAGCGTGAGCCCACGTGTCTCGTCGTTGATGTGATGTAGCTCATCGATCACCACAACCGCGACCTGATCCGTTCTGTTCTCCTCCTCGAGGCTCCGCCAGAGACTGTAGGCCTTCTCGTTGGTGCAAACGTGGATATCCGCCCCATCGATGGACAAGTGGCCACGATCACCAGCGTGACATTGAACGATTTTATCAGTGCCCACACACATGAGCTCTAGCTGCTTGCACTTCTCTGTTGCCAAGGCCACGTAGGGAACCACGTAGATGGCCTTGTACCGTCGATTGAGCAATCCAGTCTGTTTGCGTGGACCACTTGGACGCCAGAAGAGGTCACCGTCGTGTTCAACAAAAACGGTCCGAAGAAGGAGAAGCTCCGCCACGAGTGTCTTGCCGCCACTGGTTGGAGCACAGTAGATCAAGTGAAGGGGTTCTGTGGATGTCGCGGAGGAGGTACACGACGAGGCTGAAGCTTCATCGACATGACGCTGTGGTGACGAAGATCTTTGAACGGAATCACTGGGCAGACCATCGTTTGCCAAGATGTCATCGGCTACTCGGCGGTAGTACTCAAATAAGCAGTCTCTCTGCCACGGGTACAAGGTTGTGATGTGACGATGCTCACGTAGACGTGCAATTAAGTCCACGGGGAAGATGGACCACTCTACGAGGCTCAGTGGCACGGAGGATGGGTCTGCCCATGGGCAGACGGCAGCAGCCTGCTCTGCTGCTGAGGGTGCTGGCATTCTAGCCGCGTGAGAGGATGCAATAGTCCCCAAGATTCCATCAACAGGGTCGTCTGGGCTCATAAGATGAAGCGATGAGCGTCGACGCACGGCCAGGAATGGAGTACTTGGAGGACTAGAAACCTTTGAGCGATGAGGAACATTCACAACAGGGAGACACTCCCGGCTTGCTCGTGATTCAGCAACATGATCCGCCCCAAGGATGGATGGGCGGATGCCATCATCTACTACCTGCCGCTCATATGGTTGAGAGAAGAGATGCGACAGACGCTGATGCTCGCTAATCCACAGCGGTGGTGGCTCCGCATGGTCCAAGTGAGACGCATTGATTGGCACCACCTCGTCCTCAGAAGATGAAGGTGTTAGTGGAAGTAGTTGCTCTTCAAGAGCTAGTGATCCACCAGAGGTTGTACGATTGGTCAGCATGGAACTAAACACAGCATTCGCTTGTCAACGGATGTTGGTATAAACGAATAAACCGCAAGTGAATGAATGCAAACGGTGCGTAACCACGACTGAATAGCCTACGAGTAAGTAAAGTAACAAGAAGAGAAGGAACCATACTTGAGGAACAAGAACAGAAAAAAACAAAAAAAAACGAACGCACAGAGCCCTCCACAGACCCACACAATGAGCAACAAAACATCATGCCTTAGCGAAGCCTTGACTTGTTAGAGTTGTTATACGACACTACCAGCCATCCATTGACTGATACTTCTTAATCAAAGTATGCCCGCCCCCACGTACACCCGCAAAAACTGTACGTTCGTGGAGCTTTAGTTGCAGACACACGTCGTCCTCCTTAATTCTGGAGAGAAGATGACGGTGCTGAGGTACTCATATGCGTCCTCCTCCTTCTCCTACAAAGCCCGTGAGTGGTACTTCTTCTTGTACCCCTGCATCTTACTCAGATCAAAGAACTTGACCTTTTCAGAATCCTCGAGATGCTGACGTACCATTTGGAGGCCGGCGATGTTGTAGTCCACTCGACTGACTGAGTGATCGAGACCATCGGCCAACGTGCGACGGAGGCTCTCCAAACGACGTGCACCTTGAACTTCAGATACCTCACCACTTACAGCAGAGAGGGTACTTGTCTGACCTGGTGGGGGGAGAACCAAGGCAAGCACCACACGGGCGGCAATCTCGATATTCTGAACCACACCGGCCGCCATCATACTCTCCACGGCATTCAGCATGGCATCCACGTGGACGCTCGTCAACGCCGTCAGAGCGTGGCGCAGCTCACTGGGCCGCACGGATTCAATGACCGACCACAGATACTCCCACTCTGTGCGATTCATGAGAAGTGGGTGACGAGGAGAACTATCATCGGCGTTTTGCTGGCGCTGCTGCTCGACGCTGACGATATCCAACGCCTCCATGATCCGCTCCGCTGCCTCATTCGTGGCCGCTGTTTGGTGTCCAGCAACTCCGGCATCCACCGCCGTGTTGCCCTCCAGTCGGTGCATGGCCGCTCGCTTAGTTGTTTCTTCATCCATCGCCTCCTGTGCCATTCGCTCCTCCTCCTCCTGCGGGAAAACGATGTCCTCGGTGCGGAGGAAGCACCGGATGCAGCGGTCCACGCCAGCTGTGGCGACGCAGGTGCCGTTGGAGGTGACCGCAACGGCCCACAGTCCACGTTGATGCTGCCGGAACAGCTGAATCATGGTCCAGTTATCTCCATCCCACTGCTTCACGGAGCCGTCCATGGAGACGGTGAAGACGTAGTGTGTGTCTTGGACAAACTGAACCGCTGTGACGTAGTCGTCGTGGGCGTGGATGGCACGGTGGCAGTCACCAAAGTCTGTACCCCAGAAGCGTAGTGACTTGTCCATGCCCACAGAGGCAACCAAGGTACCGTCCGTGGAGAAGTCCATCGAGGTTGGGGGAAGCTTGTGGCCAAAGAGGGAGAGGTAGGGCTTCAAGGAGTCGGCAAAGAAGAGCTGAATTGTGTTGTTTTGAAGACCGACGCCGAGGTAGCGCAAGTCTGGACTGAAGGCGGCAAAGAGAGGGAACTCAGTCAGCTCCACCTCCTGAGCCTGGAGGAGTGTGGCGGTGCTCTTCTTCTTGGTCTTGTCCTCGGCAACCACGCCAACAGTCCAGAGAAGGAGACGGCGGTCTGCTCCACCCGTGAGAAAGCCGCTCTTGTCGGGTCGCTTTACAACCAGCTTCACTCCTCCTGTGTGGATGCCCGGCTCCGACACGATGGTCTCGGTCGAGGCAACATCAATCAAGAGCACACTGCCGTCCTGTTGTCCAACACAGCAGAGCCCACTCGTGATGGCATCCATAGCAACTGCCTCCTCCACATTTACTGAGCCGACACAGTTCAGGGAACCCTTGAAGTCCACGCGCGCGAGGTTTGCTTCCTGGGCATCATAAAAGTCATGATGATCAACGTGGTCCTGCTCCAGCAAATCTGTCTTCACCGTCACCGTCCACAACAGAATCTTGTCCTTGCTCATGGAGAGCAGCGCGGTGTCGGTGTCCACGAACATTAACCGCTGAACCGCGGTAGTGTGCGCAGCATGATCAAACTGGTGCATAGGCTTCAAATCGTCCAGCGTCCACGTTGCCGCCCCACTGAGCTCCGTCGTCGTTAGGCGTGTAGAGAATGTTTGGACGGTGTTGTTGTTGTATGTGACGGCGATCTGTACATCCTCGTCACCACCGGCACTCCTTGCTGCAGACGGCGTCGAGACAAAGCATGCACTACGCACCTTGATTGGCATAAAAAATGTTCGAAGAAGTGTCCACTCCTCAGCCGCGGTGGGCTGGCGTGCGTCACCTGCCGGTGACACACTCGCGGCTGGCACAGCCAACTCATCCTCTTCCTTGTTGTCGGCATGGGTCTTCCCCTCTTCATCATCGCCGTCTTCATCCTCGTCTTCACCAGCCTTATTTGTGGCACGGGCACGCTTGCGCTTCCGAAGAACCTTTCGTCGAACATCTTCAGCTGTTCGTGCACGGAACACCTCCACTGTCTTGGATGTGCAGGCAAGAAGAAAATGTCCGTCTTGACTGAAGTGAAACGCAGTGATAGGTTTGTAGTACTTGCGCGGAATCATGCCATGGTCTTGAATGAGCAAAGGCGTGGAGGTGCTGATGGCTGCGTCACGTCCTTCTACTGTGGATGGTGCATCGCTCCCAGCATCCGCTGACAGCAGTGACTCAACGTTGTAGACCTTGACGAAGCTCTCGCGCATTCCACAGTAGGCCCGTTTGCAGGAGCGGTCCAGCACCATCGAGGTGATCTGGGCATCCGAGGCCACACAGGTCTGAATACACTGACGTAGGGTCAAGTTCCACACCTTGATGAGTCCATCCGCAGCCGCACTCACCAACAAGTTGGAGTCGTGCTCGCCAGAGGGCACATGGTGTAGTGCCACCACACCTCCACGATGTCCACGAAGACGGTAGCTTGCCTCTTCACTCACGAGGTCCCACACAGTAACATCGGTATCTTGGCCAGCGCTGCAGAGCGTCGTGCGGCGGTCGTTGACGGTCAAGGAGAGGACGGCGGTATCGACCTTGTGACCCAAAGCGTAGAAGCGGCAGACGGGGCTGCCGTAGTGATTGGAAGGTCCACAGGAGAAGACCGCCACAAACCCATTGGAGTAGCCAACGAGCAGAAGCCAGCCGTTCGACTCGATGCTGGGCTGGGCCACGCTGCGTACTGGGTCCAGCGACACCAAGTGAATGCCCGTCACTTCCACAGGCATCTTGGCAGATGCTGGAATCAAGGTGTGAAGGAGCTTTCCGCTTCGCACAGAGTAGACGCGTACCGCTTCCAATGAAGGAAGAAAGAGGACGGACGCAGATGCCAGCGCAGAAGGAGGTGCACCAGGGCGTCGTAACCCACTTCCCCTTTGCGCGGCACCATATGTAGGACGAATGACGGCGGATTCCATGTTCAGAGCGGCAGAGCTCGCAAGCGAGCCACCCTGTGGGCCGACAACATAGCGGAGGTAGGTCTTTCCAACCATGAGGAACACCAAAGAATGTGTCTAGTCAACAAGATGACAGTGAAAAAAAATACTTTCAACGGACAAAGAATATTGAGGATATGAAGAAGTCGCAGATGATCAATTGATGTGCCACCACGTAAAGGAGCTTCTACAAAACAATGTTATTAGTTGCTGTGTCATGGACTGTAGTGTGATGAAATCCTCTCTTAGCGGAGCATGCAGAGAAGCAAGGAGAAACTATCCATCAGACAACTCCTCCTAACTTGTTATCAAGCATCCACTTACCCTTTTCGAACATGATGCCGCGTACCCTGGCGCTTGTTTGTCTTGCAGTCACTTCAAACTCGTAACGCACCTTTTGTTGAAAAAACTGAATATCTGTCACCACAAGTGTACTCCTGGCCTCCTTCAGAAGACGCCTATAGAGCAAGCAGGCGTCCACGGTCGTGGGCTCCATCGGTGGGAGTAGACGACTTTGACTTACTCGTGCTCGCTCCAACCGTGCACGACGCTGATTTGCCCGGGTATAGTTGGGGCTACCTTCCCTCCACCACTTTCGCCCACCTCCCAATAGACATGAGCTACTACGAAGCATGGGCTACAATATGACTAGAACTTCACAAAAAGATTGATGGTGGATTGACAAAGGAACCGATGAGAACGATCTGGGAACAGAGTACCAATAATCCCATGTTCAAAACAATGGGATCGGAACATTTTCAAGCAATCACTAATTCAAGCAATCACCGTGTTGAAACCCCTTGACGCAGCGGGTGCTGATGAGCAACTCAAGGGTATGGCAACTCCGTCTTCCAGCACAACCTCTTCACACCCTACCTTGCGTAGTCGGGACCAACACCATGATGGGTTTAAAAGAAGGATGGATTCACTCACCTGTATAACCACCAACGTGCATGCAATGTACGAGGTAGCCAATGCAGCTGGCAGATCAGAAAACGAAAGGAAAAAAGGTGACTCATCTCGGTTACGAGAAATCACACCAAAAAAAAAACGTTTTCTTCAATCGCTGTGTGTTCGGTACTACATCGTCACATATATAGACATACGTTACGGAAGTCATTTGCATGATCAGATATCATACCACCCCTGTGCAGCTGCTATTCCGCCATCACCAGTGAGCAAACACATGGTGATGGATTCAGCAGTGTGCAGCGGGTCGAACACGACTGGTAATATGAAGGGGTAAATGATGAAGCGAGTCCACTCAGCAATCTCACAGGACTCCGTTTTTTAATAAGGTCTATCTTGCATGTTTCCTTTTTCTTGGTGCCAGTTCCGTTGCAAAGCATGAAAACCTGACATGAGAAATAGAAAACGCGCCAGTGCCCTCATAGAGAGTGAGTCAAGGTACTGCCGTCGCTCGTCGTGGAAGAAGAAAACGGAAAAGAGGAGGCGAAGGCGCTCTCCAAAAGAATGAAAAAGGTGGTCACTTACGGACGCAAACCTCTTACATGTTGAATCTCGAAAGATTCAAAGCGGTGATGACATTGTGCCCACATCAACAATCATCCCATCCACTCAACCATGCACAACGTGCGATGTCAACCAACCTGTTGTACAGGTGACTATTGCTAACTTCACAGAGTGACCATGGAATCAATGAAGAGGCGAAAGAACTCCTGGCGTTTTCAACAATAGACTCATCAAAGAAAATCATCGCTTCACCAACACGAAAAACCACCAGAAAAAAAATCGTGAGGTGACCAACTCGGCTGCGTGCGTAGTAAATAGAAGAGAAGGGAGATACACGAGGGCACCACATCGAGACCAACGGAATACATGCTGGCGACGGTCTCTCCACTAGATTGGTGTCCCCCCGTCAAAAAAAGTCATGAAGAAAAAACAAAATCTTCATATAAGCAATTGTGTGTTGATATGGTACTTTCTGTTTTTTTCATTGTTGAATTGCACTGTCTGTCTTAGCCTCGACAGCGGCGTCCAGGGCCTGAGACAGGTCCGCCATGATGTCTTCAATCTTCTCAATGCCCACGGAAAGTCGGATGAGGTCATCTGGAACTGTACGCTTCTCCTTAGGGATAGAGGCATGGGAGAGCAGACACGGCATCTCCACCAACGAGTTGCAGCTGCCAAAGCTCACTGTGAGCTTGAAGAGCTTGCACGCCCGCACAAAGCGTTCAGAACGTTTCACGTCTCCTGTTTCAAAGGAGATGACGGTACAGGGGCCCTTCGCCTGGCTCATGTGTATGTCGAAGTCCTTAGCGGTGGCGGAAAGGATGTTGGGAGCAATGACCGGATTCAGACCGGCGTAGTGCATGCGAGTAACGACCTGGGTTTGATGGACAAGAAACAGGGCAACCGCCACAGCATTCAATTCCTGCTTTTCCACACGAATCGCGAGGGTCTTCATGCCGCGCAGGAGGAGCCAGCAGTCAAAGGGTGAGAGGCCATTGCCCTGGGAATTTTGCAAAAAGGCCACTTTCTTTGCGTTTTCAGCGCTCTTTACGCAGAGCAATCCTGCCATTGTGTCACTGTGCCCGCACAAGAACTTGGTTCCGCTGTGGAGGGAGTAGTCACAACCCAAGCTTAACGGTGTACAACGCATGGGGGACATCATGGTGTTGTCAATAGAGACCTCCACGCCATAGCGGTGCGCCAGCGCCGTCAATGCACGAATGTCCACGACGCGCATGAGTGGGTTAGTGGGACTCTCAATGTGCAGCAGCCGTGCGGTGGAATGACTGGCCAAGACCTTCTCCACATCACTCAGCTTCCACGTCTCCACAAAAACCACCTCCACGCCAAAACGCTGTGCAACCTGCGTGAGGTAGCGGTGCATGCCGCCGTACAAATCTGCACTGGCCACGACCACATCGCCAGTGGATAGCGTTGCAACCAAGGTTTGCAAGGCAGCCATGCCAGTGCCAAAGGCAAAGGCACTGTGGGCACCTTCCAGCTTTGCGACGAGCGTCTCCATTGCTGTGCGGGTCGGGTTGCCACTTCGTGTGTAGTCATATGGACCGAAGCTGCCAATATCTGGCTGTACAAAGGTAGCCGTTTGATAAATGGGCATGGAGCTTGGGTGGTAGGGGTCGTTGGGGCAGCCATCGAAAATGACAACCTCTGTATGTGGGTGTGCTGTAGCGCGGTCAAAGTGGGGGCGTGGGGGGTGCGGAGGAAGGTCGTTGTAGTTGCCCCCCTTGTCAACGTGGAAGTGCTGAGGCTGCAAGCCTTCCTCAAGGTGTTCGCGTTCCTCTTCCAGTGCGGAGAGCACCGTGTGGGATGGGTTCTTAGCCGCACTTACGGCAAATGCCATTTCAAGACGCCCAACCTTTTCACGGAGCATGAAGTTGATAGCCTCCAACTCGGCAATGCGATCTGCATCCGTGGGGGTACTTCGGATGGGGGACACATAAGTCCAGCGATCGTTGACTTCGGTGGCAGACATGATGGATGATCGATGAGAAAAGAGAAGAAAGTGTAGCTAGTCTGAGTACTGAGTATATTGGAAATGTGTAAAGAAACTTGAAACAACACGGAAATGCACTAAAAGAGCTGCTACCTAATTTTTTTCGTTGTAGAAGAGAGGAGAGTGAGTCTGATTGGAGTACTGGTCTAGGCACGAAAAAAAATGAAGTCGAAGGCAAAGAGAAGATGGTGATGAGCGGACCGAAGGTGAGCTGTCAAAAGCATCCACGTGTACGCAGAGAAAGTGCGCATCTCTGGTTACCAAGAGAAACTCATCTTTTTCACACCAACTGTTAGAAGAACTTCTCCTCATCCAGTATTCTTCGTGGTGCAACACGAATCCCCGGGTGTGTTCGTCTAGTCGACCGGGAAGATGAAGGAACGAGAGCCAGTAGCTCAGCTGATGCGGCATCCTCCACTTCTTCTGGTGTGTCCGTCGCGACACTCACTAACTGCATCGGTGATGATGACGTCACAACCTGTGAGCTCGGCTTTGGTCGTTGCCTTCTGTGGAAACGGCAGCAGTTGTGGCACAGATAGCGAACCACATGGTCAAGAACGTACAACAGAGCCAGCCAGCCACATACCAAGAGAAGAAACACCAGACACGGATAGAGCCAATCCACAACATTGGGCATCGTGTAGATGGAGCACACACTTGATGAAACAGGGTCATCCAGAAGGAGATTGAACTCACGGTCTTCTACCAGCGTCGCAACTGCATCACTACCTTCCTCTTCGCGTACGGAGAACACAAAGGCGGCAGCACGAATGACGGCCTGAAGTCGATGAGCACGCATCTGTATAGAATCTGTGTTACCAAGACCAAATGCGAGGGCGTCTCCCCAATCTGGCGTAGAGATTGAGCGCGCGTCACCGACATAACGGCCAACACCTAGAGCTTCTAAGCGCTCGCATATCCCTGCTTCTTCCTTCATCAGTGCCATCGCCACGATGGGTATGCGTGCATGAATGGCTGTGAGCACCAACGGTGACGAGCAATAAGTGATCAACATCCGAAGGTTTGGATGAACCAGGAGAGATTCAGGAAGATCCAGAGAGGATGGGAGACTCCAAGAGCGAGAGTCTGGAAGATTATCTGGTACATCCTCGTCAATGGCTGCATGCCGTGACGTCTTCCACACAACACACAACGACTCATTCCCCAAGAACCTCGCGAGTGACTTCCGCCAGTGAGTGGAAATCCATGACCTGGAGGGGATGTCAACCAGAACGACACCTTGAGAGCAGTGCGAGACAAACTTGAGAAGTTGCGCCGTGCCGTTGTGATGCAGTGCGGTGAGTGAACGGTCTCGTCTCCTTCGCAGTGCACCAACTGCGTGCATGTTCGAGCACCGATGTGGAGGAGTGGTGCCAGAGATGACTGTCCACCCAGCCGTCGGGGATACCACGACGTCTCGATCACGCCACGGAACCAGCAAGTGTGGCAACGGTGGGACATCCAATCCACAACGTCGTCGATTGAGTTGCCTGAGGAGCCATGCCCGTTCTACTGCCTGAACGACCGGATTACGGAGTACCCATGATAGAGGGTGGGCGTTTCGCAAACGTGTGAAGATGGAGCTTGATGAAGATGCCGGTAGCGTGAGCATCGTACTCATCTCCAATCCACCATCGTGGAGGATGATATCTGTAGAGTGAATATACACCGCAGCCAAGTGAAATCGAGCAGCGACAGTGGAGCACACGTAAGACGTACCGGAGCAGAGGAGGTTTGTCACCGTCAAATCCTGCAATCGATCCGAGTGGGCTGCAGATTGCCGAAGGCTACCCATGGCATCAAGATACTCATCAATTGTTTGGTCATGATATGAAACCATGTACTGAAGCCAAGCTTGGGAAAGCGTGTCGGGTGAACCAGTTGCTGGGAAGTCCCACTCACCTTGTGACTCATCTTCATGAAGCGGAAGTGTGATACAGAACGAGCGTTGCTGTGCCTCTGAACTCATTCCATCGCGAATAAGCGAGCAGAAGAGGTCATCGTGGACAAAAAACGACACGTGGTGACCTCGAAGAGCAAGCGCCTCAGCGACTGCAACCAGTGGCTTGTACGTATCCCACTGGGGAACCCCAATGACGGCGAAGTGTAGAGTAGCATGTCTGCGGAGAGACGAACGAGAGTCAAGAGAGTCCTGTGAAAGGAATCTTGACTCGCACACGTTGCACACCGCCGGATCATCATCGGTGGTGAGGGGCAGTGGTGCTGCTGTATCGTACAAGTGGTTGGTAGCATCCATCATGACAAAAGAGCGGTCGTGCACCAGCGATGGAGCGCAACTTGCCACCTGCCCGCCACAGCACAGGACAACCAAGAGACACGTCAGGCCTAGGCATGGCAACGTTCTGTGCGAGTGTGACGCGATCATTCACCATACAATGACTAAAAGAGACCAATGAAGAAGTGAAACAGTGGAAGAAGCGATTAAGGCTATTTGGTAATTTTCACATTCAGATCGCAACAACTATACCCATCAGTGGACATCACTGCATGGGACCATCACATCATCACCTACCGTGATATCAATAGTTAGCACGCGCATAAATTCGTCGACGGCTGCAGATGTCGTCACGGCCCTTCATTGCTTCCATGGCGTCCCCCGGTCAGCAGAACTTCGCCTGTGAAAAATCCATCTCAGGATGCGCCGCCATGAACTTGGAGAGCATATCTTGCTTCTTCTGCTCTTCGGAGGTGGGCTTTCCCAACGCCTTTTGCCGCTGGTCGTACATCATCTTCTCAACCGTCTGACGGGTCTCACCATCCAGGTCATCCAGCTTGGAGTTCTCCGGGACGACCTTTTGGAGGTCAATTTCGGGGTCACCCTTCATGACCGTGCGCCACCACGACATATCCTTTTGCTTGTAGAGCGTCATCACAACAACGGAACCATCTTCGATGGTCCACATGCAATCAGGGGCCTTAACCGCCTCGACGAGTTCGCCATCCAGAATGAGTGGCTTCCCCTTCATTCCAACCTTTAGATGGGTAGAGGTAATCTCAACCGTGAGCTGCTTCCCGCGGACATTGCTCGCCGCAAGGGGCACACGCACCTCCACCTCTTGCAGAGACTGTGAAAATGTGTAGTGCTCATACTCAAAGCCATTGCCCGCAGTGGGGGGCAAGCCCTTGGGCTTCTGCGAATCTTCTTCTCCTTCTTCGTTTTTGGCAGCCTCCACCTCCTGCATCTTCTTGTCGAGCTCAGCCTTGCGTCGTGCGGCTTCCACCGCAGCTTTCTCAGCTACTTCCTCATCATCCTCCAACACCTCCACACGTGACGACTGCTTGGATGCTGCCTCTGCCGCCTTTCGTCGCGCCTCTTCTTCACGCTGACGGCGCTGACGCTCCTCGGCTTCAGCCAAGTACCGGTCCATGAACTTATTAATGGATGAACGAGCAAGGTCAGGCTGGGAGAAGAAGTCCGTCTTGCGATTGAGGAAAGAAAAGAAGACGTCGAGGATTCCATCAATACCTTGCTGTTTCTGGGCAATCGCCAGCAGCATCGAGTCATAGACCTCCGCCATCGGTTTCTGAGTGTGTGTGTGTGTGTGCTTTCGCGTGTGAAATCTTAATCGGAGAGTCTAGATGGAATCGTAAGAGAGAAAGAACAAGATGAATTGCCGATGGGCTCAGAGGAAGGTGCCAGTTGGGGGGGGGCATGTGTGGCACTCGTGAGAGTAGGAATTATTCAAGCTGTTGTAGCTGACATGGACTTGGAGCAGTTGGAAGATTGGGTGTGAAGTAGCCTCGCCTCTGCATCACAGCGTAGGCGGTGTGGGGCCCATGAGACTGAGTAGCGGGCTGATCGAAACCCAATGGAGGCATAGATAGCGAAACACGTCCACCGACAGTCGTCTTCGCTCAACAGTGTAGTGCCCTGCCAGACGGCGATACTGCCGCGCAAGAGCGTGGACACGCAAGGAGGCCCATGTGGCTTTCATGGATAGGTACTCCGCACCAATAAGTCCGTCCCACACACTTGGATCAAAGCATCGCCACTTCAGCTCGTGTGAGAGAGCCTCTAGTAGCATCTGTACGTCATATTTGGCAGCGTGGTCTGGGGAGGACGTGAGGACATACACCAGAAAGAACTCCACCGGAATTGTTGGCGCTTGTTCATCCTCAAACCACGGAATACTTCGCCATCTCCTTGAGACGTCCGACAAACAATCTGCCACCGCCGCGGAAACAGCGCCACGGTTCAGTTTCATAATGTGTTGAACCACCTCTGCGTGGTTGTCGAGTGAGGAGGCAATATCCCAGTGACGTTGCACCCTCAGCATAATAGTCTGAGAAAAGCAAACCTTAAAACGTTGGGTTGTTGTCATGGAAGATATTGGCAGGAGCTGTTCACCCCACGCGTTCTGGAAGAAGTGTACATAGGCCTTTGTGAGCGCTACAGAAGCCGCACGTGACAAATGCAGAGAGGAGAGCAGTCCATCACCGGCCATATGCGGTGCGAAGAGCCTTGCCCAGCGCCGACACACATGTCCTACGACGAGCATCCACCGAGGCGAAAGAAACATGATGATGTGCTGCAGTATCTCCAATGGCAATGGATCTGTTGATGCTGGGCCACTCATAAGTGATTTTGAGTGTACCACAGTAGAGGATTCGTTGTGCTCCAGTCTCCTTCTCCGCACAGCATGGACGGTTGGCGTTGCTATTTTGCGTTCTTCATGTGGAAATTTAATGATGAAGGCTTGCCGATCAGATGACGTCTGGGTGATCCGGAACTGGTGCACTGTGCGAAGCTCCAGGAGCAACGCGTGAGTCACATGAAGACTGTCAGCGCCAGCAAGATAGCAGAAGCTGCGGTTGTGAGGCCTGCATGGTGGATAGGATTCGTGCCAATCTCGTCGATGTAACCAAGGAAGATCTGGGCGACACCAACGATGCTCGCCTTTGTCACTTCGTATGTCTGCACAAAGCTTCACTTGGGCCCTGACCCAGTACCGAGCACTGATGTCAAGTGCCTGGTGCAACTTGCTAATCAAAACACCTGTGGCCGATAACAATCCTGATCTCCGTTCGCCTTGATTGATCGCGGGCATGATGTCTTCTTCCTCCTTATCGGATGCATCTGGCGAAAAATGATCCTCATAGTAGGGCTGCGAGAGGAGTGCATCGAGATCTCGACGAATTGTAGACAAGTCAAAGGTGCTACAGGCGTAGTGAGCCAAGCATGAGAGAAGCACCGGCCCCAGCACAGCATCATTAAGATGGTTGAGGAAGTACGTCTCCTGCTGATTCAGAATATGCAGCATTTCATGGTGCGGTTGTGTCATTGTTGATTGAGAAGATAATAGAAAGTCATCCTCCACCACAAGAGACTCACGCAGCTCATAAAACAGGGTACAAACTGTGTTAACTTCCAGTAACAACTCCAGCAAAGACACATCCTCAGTTGTGTAGCGGTGTTCGTGGAAAGGAAGGTTGTGAGGCGTCTTCATCTGGTTCACGGCGATGTGAACATCGTTACGAATTATCTGAAAGATGTCAATAAACCGAATCGACGACTGAGGAAAGAAGGAAGGCATTCACCGCTGCAGGTCCTCTACTGTGTGATGGTGCGATGTGACGGTAGAATGTGTGTGTGAATACGCCACAAGTTCCTTCTCACCATCACTCCGTGCTGACGCCTACACATGCTGAACGAAAATATTGTAAAGAAACACAACAATGAAGAAAAAGATGAGTACATGCCTCAGTTGCTTTCCAAGATCAGTGTGAGTGCCACTTGTAGTTAAGTACGTTGTTACAGAGCTTGTGCTTACGTCACGATATTCACACAGTCACACAAGGAAAACTTGCCTCACGCATTGCCATTGTGGATTAACAGTGTGAGAAGTCCACCACATCTGTGATCTCATTCTCCAGCCATTGGGTGATCTTCTGCTTCACCTTCATCGGGTCCTGCTGCTTGTAGAACACCGGACGAGTGAAGTCCTTTGTGAGATAGTTTCGGTCCTGCATGAATTCATGCACGGCGGAGACACCTGTGATGCCACCTGACCATGGGGTGCAGCCCGTTGCCTCGTCCACACCTAAACGAACATGTTGTCGCGGCACCTTCATTCGGCTCAAACTGAGACCATCGGAGGAGGATAAGAAGACGGCGTTTTTATTATTGGAGATGGTGTTCATGGCTCGAAAAAGGGTCCTACTCTCGATATCGCTGGAGCCGTAACCCCGAAGAACAGGGAAGTTGGTGCACCTCCCCAGGCCAAACCAGTTGGGGTGTCCGTAAAACTGCATCAAGGTACTCACACGGTAGTGACCGTCCGGTGTTTCGTGTGCTTGAAGCACGTTGGGACGTTGGTGGCGGCCACTGGGTATCGGGCGGGGTGTGTCCCCAATGAGAGAGAAGACGTAGTCGAAGTCACCTTCCGTGTGACGCCCCTGTACATCACCGCAGACCTGCACCGCATCCTGCTTACCAAAGTACACCTGACTGATGATGGACTGCGGGCGCTGCTTCTCAAACGCCAGTTGATCATAAACAACGGAGTAGGAGACTGGCTCTACCGTGGGCAGCAAGTCATCTGACGATGCTCGTGAGGTGAAGAAGCGCGAGAGCCACCCTCCACGTTGTTGTGCTCCAGGGGGAGGAACACTGACCAAGGCATTCGAAGCATCACTGCCATTCACCTGTTCCACACGACTGGCAAGGTGGAGATGAAGGTTTGGATTGGTTTCCAATTTTTGCAAAGCGTGTCGTCGGCAGGCAGCGGGTAGGCGAGGGAGCAGCTCCGCTCTGCTATGAAACAGGTGTACCTCTAAGTCCTTGCGTGAGCTGGCGAGGTCATGTGCGAGAGACGTACCCACCGGGCCCCCTCCCACCACCGCCACCTTCTTGCAGCTCTGCAGAAACGTGTTGAAGTGCTGGAGTTCCTGAACTCTACCAGAAATCGTACGCTGCTGCGTTCGAAATGGGTAAGGCTTTTTTTCACCCGTTGCAATGTAGAGAATATCATAGGGAACGTGGCGGCCATCGGCAAGGTACACCTCCTTCTCATCCACACCATCCACCGTACCCGTTAATACGTTACTCCGCTTGAGGTAGTAGCGGTGAAGGACCATCATTCGGCGACACGCCTCCTTGTGCTTGGCATCATCCCAGGGAACAGCCAGGATTGGGATGATGTCATTGGTAAGTTCAAAAAAATTCTTCTCATCAATCAGGGTTACATCAAAGAAACTGTCAAGCTGATAGGCTAAGCGGCTGCCAGAGTAGCCTCCACCTACGATGACGGCACGGATGGGCACCAGATCCTTTGAAGGGTCCATGATGGTATCGAGCGTGGGAGCCTCCGCCGCCAAGGATGTGATTCGTGGCGCGTGGCTCCATCCAGAAGCTCCTGCCCCAGCCACGAAGCCAACGGCTAATTTCCAGAGCATGTCAATGAAAGATGAATGTGTGCTTCTCCACTGCACAAAATAGAGTGATGCATGCTTTCACGAGATACACAGAACAACAAGAGTGAAGGAGAACAAGATACTCTACATCATTCTTCATTCACACAATATGGAATATTTGTTGCCCACAACAACGAGAGATATCCACGCAGGACAACAACACAATTCGCAATAGTGTTGTTGAAGTAAATACGAAAAAAAAATGTGATAGAATCCTGGACTACTCTCAAAGAAGAAGATGTACTGTATTTTTGCGAGTGATTAGTTCCACGAAATGCTGTCATTGTTGTTGTTGTTGTGAGGTTAGTGGACGGATGGGCTCATTAGAAATCCATCGCATCGCTGTACACGATGGTGTCATAAATGGTTCGGAAGCCAATGCTAGCCGCCACCACGACATAGCGGAATTTGAGTCCAGACCACAGTGCCGTGTAACCCTCAGACTTGACAATCTTTGTCATGGCATCGATGATGCCATCATAGGCAGGGACGTCCTCCGCCGCAGATGCCGTGAGCATCAGACGCTGGCCAACAACCTGGAAGGGCTGCACTGCCAGGTCTACAGCGAGGTTGGTCGCCTGTGTTGCAATAATTGGATGGCGTGCGGTGGCGTCGGCAAAAATTGAGCGGATTGAAAAGTACGTTACCAACTTCACCATCACCACGAGTGGGTCTGCCATTGCTCCACGGAAGAAACCGCGCCAGCCATGACGACGGTAAATGGTCTTGGCAGTATCCATGGCAGAGCTGTACAGGTACACTTCGTCATCGGGGGTAGCATCATCATCAGCACTCTTCTTGGACTTGGCTTCATTGGATTTCTCCATCTTCACGGGTGCCACGATATCGGAAATGTAGTTGGTAATGATAGTCTTGTAAACAGCTGTGTAGGGAAGTGTGACTGTCACAGAAAGTGTGGAGGCCCCCACGTACAGGAAAAGCATCTGAGCCGCACCCAGATTCTCCAGAGTCGTTTGCGGTACGATACGGTTAAAGAGATGGAACACAAGGTTGCGCGCAGCCACATCCACCACGGCGGAGGGAACTGCCATTAGTGAATCTGTCAGAAAGCCGCGGAGAAATCCTCGGCAGCCTTCCTTGCGGTATACACGCTTCACACACTTCACAGTACCTCCGAATCCATCAGGAACACGTTGCTGTCGGGTCAACTCTCCTTCCACCGTCGATAACATCATCACACGGTCCACGGGAGCGCTTAGCATGCGCTGAAGGAAGTGAACCGCGAGACCGGCACCAACTTCCAAAGCGATTTCAACCACAGAAGCCCGGCGAGGTGCATCGAGTCCCTGTGGGACAGAAGCCGGCACCTCAACGCCGGCAGCATCTGGGGTAGCTACAGATGGAGATGACATGGGGCTTGTGGAACAGCAAACAATCGAAATTATCTTTGAGAAGAGGACGAAATGAGAGGCACACAATAACAACTGAGGGGCACAAAAGGACAGCACCTGAACTGTCAGGAAGTGGGGGAATGTAGAAGAAGACCGTAGGAGCGATGGTGAAGACCTACGCACTGGATACTGAGAGAAACTGTGAAGCTGATAAAATTTGGTGTGAAACCTGAGAAAGGAACGCACATGGCTCATCCGGGCTGCGGCTAAGTGCCCGACGTTTGTTGTTGCCATGAAGACGTAGCCAGTCTCTGCTTAGAGTTGGCATATCCACCTCGAGTTCCAGCTGATACGTGTACGACTCATCCGGAAGTCCCTTATGCAAACATAGTGTGAGATTGGTGGCTTGACGGAGGTCAGCAATAGACGCAGGCAGACCTCCCCCAGCTGCTGCACTGTCGTGGGCTCTCACTAGCCTCCTATCTGTTCGCCGAAGACGTTTCAGCTCCGTAACCAAGTAGGGAGACAGACGGAAGGAGTGGACGCTCGATCGCACAATTCTCACATCGTCATCCTCATCCAGCTCATCTGAATTGGTGGCCGATTGGATTTCTGCACTCTCCTTCTTTTTGATGTTTTGTGGTTGAAGTTGAGCCTCTCTGGATAGCGTCACACGTAGATCGAGCGGCCACGACGGGCACACGACATCTATGGATTCAATCTTTTCCTTGGATATGAAACTGTGGCACGTTGCCAAAAAGGATGAGTTTGTGGGTACGGATGACACTGAGAATCTGCGTCGTTCGTTTGCTGGGAAGCTAATGGTGAGCAGCTTGTGGTGCTGTCGCCGAAGATGTGTAAATGCTGACAACCGCTCAAGCACAAGTATGTACTGATTGGCATCGATTTCCGTGTTGAAGCGATAGAGGTGTTTGTCCGCAGCGTCCATAATGCCACTAGTTGATACCCCCAAAACCACTGCGCGAGAGACGTGTGTGTTGGATTCGATCCTCCCTAGCCGCAACTCTAATTCCATGCCTGCTGCTGAAGCTCCTGAGCCATGACATTGAAGTTGACGCTGCAGAGCATTCAACAGTACTTGCCGTAGTCGGGTGGAAATGGGATCTTCATAAGGCTTTATGCAGCGCAGAAATGTCATTTGCAACGTCGCTTATCTGTGGTGAGTTCCAAGTCAGTAACGCTAATGGAAAGCTTTGCAAGAATCTGTACCGGTTCCGTATAAACCCCCACTACATGGAAAGAAAAGAGAAGAAAAATGTGTGCTGAAGAGTCTGTCGTGCAGGTCAGGAACACCAAGGATATAGTCAAAAATGCTGTGAGCTTGTCAGCTTCAAAGATTTCATGATGAAAAGATGGCTCACAAAGACAACAAGTGCGGCTCACCTGCATCAACCATTTCTATACACCAGTGCATCGAATGCAATAGTTAGAGGGCGAATGGAGATGACATTCAATGGTTTGAAAAAATCATCACGACATCATGCAAGCTAATGTCTCAACCCGTTTCTATGAGGAAGAAAGATAAAACAATCCTCGCTGGATTTGTGGTTACGTGGAAGACGTATACCTCATCAATGAAGTTACTAGGAACAGCACAAGATAGTATCCCATCATTGAGTGAGGTAGCAGGGGGTTCTCTTGCTCCATTGACGAGGGTGCTTGGTACAGGGAGTATGTATGGTGATGATCTGACACGAGTTGTATCAGATTCTGTCATGAATAACCTTCACCGCATTGCTTAGTCAGCTGAGCTACTCGATACCGCACGGAATGTCTTCATCGCTGACGGGGCGGCGATGCCTGCCAGGTTGGAATTCGTGGCGCTCTGCCGCATCCCCACTGACGGAGAAGGCGACAACTGAGGAGCCTGCAACAACCCCTGTGACGGAGATGGGGTAGGAACCACTACGCTGGGTACCACCGATGGTGGTGCCGTACCACCCAGCATGTACGACATGTTGGCATAGTTGGCGCTTGGCTGGCTTGCGGGAGTGGGAAGGGCTGACGGCGCTGGCCGATCCCACGATGCGGATGAAGGAACATCAATGGGCCTGGCGGACGTGAAGTAGCTTCCAACACCCCCTGTACCCGTGCCTGGAGCTGTAAGACTGCTGGCGGTGCTGTCTGCCCCAGAAGTGGATGGACGTGGATATGTGGCATCACCACCAAAGACGGGGAGGGTGGACCTCACGCCTGTCATGTATGGTGGCTGCGTCGACGTCGTGGACTGATCGGATGTGGTGGAGACAATGCTCTGTACTCGCTGGCCAGAATGACCTTGTTGTGCGAAAACCGGGGGAACCACCGTCACCGGAGCTGCAGGCTGGGAGATGGAAGCTACTGGGACAGGAAGTGGCCGATCCCACGGAAGCAGTTGCGAGGAGCTAGATGATTGATCATGAGAGCTGGCGCGTTGAGCCATGGCTGACATCACTGGGACTCCTGGAGTAGTTGCTGTAAGGAGAGAAGCAGTGGTGTCAATCCCAACAGGTGAGGTGGGGGAGAAGAAGCTTGGCGCCCCTGACGTGCTGTGAGCGACTTGGCTGGAGACCGTTGGCGAGGCACTTGACGCGGTTAGAGGAATCGGAGTAACCGCGGCAGGGATGTGGGGGGCGTAGATTGACAAGCTTGCCCCTGGGGCAACGGCCGACTGATGTTGGCTGATGTTCGTACCCTGTGCTGGCAGACCCAGACTGGGTGGAGATACGCTCATCTGAGCGGGGAGTGCCACACTCGTGGTTTGTAGCGCAAGACTTGGCGATGGAATTGTAGACGGAACAGTAGTGGGGTAGGAGAGTGACAAGCTCGATGAAGTCGGAACGGGCAGTGCCATACTGCCCACAGGTAGCATGCTGCTAGATGGACGAGCTGCTGGGACGGGAAGGGACATGCTGGCGGATGTCGGAGCTGGAAGAGCCCCGTTGGATGAAGGGACGGGCATCGACACGCTGACAGTTGGAATGACAGATGATTGCATGGGAAGTGGTGTGGCCGAGCGTTGCTGTTGTGGCATGGAGACACTCACGACTGGTACAATCGACGCTGACAAGGGCAGCGACATGCTGGAGGATGGTGCTGGCATCGAAACGCTCGTCGTTGGGGCAGTAGTCGATGGTACTGGAAGTGACATACTGGCAGATTGAGCTGGATATACTGCGCTTGGTGTAGGCAGTGGTACACTTGCAGATGGCATGCTCAATGCTGTGCTGGGCGATGACGTGGGCCCAGATGATGGTACAGCAGCCGGTACAGGCAGCGACATGCTTGCGGAAGGTACGCTCAAGGCAGTACTGGGCGATGCAACTGGTCCAGATAATGGAAGAGCGGACGGCATGGGCAATGACATGCTTGCCGAAGGTGCGCTCAAAGCAACGCTTGGTGACGGAAGTACTCCCGCTGAAGCCACCGCAGTGGTCATTGGAAGTGACATGCTGGCAGAGGGCATGGGCATGGCAACACTGACTGTCGGGACGACGGCAGAAGGAACCGTAACCGCCTCGTGAGCGGATGGCGATACCTGGAGGGAGTATGATGGCGTGGGTCGCAACTGGGCCGTAGCATCAGTCGCATTCACCGGCGCGTTTGGTTGCCCGGGAACCGTTGGAACTGCCGGTGGTTGCGTTGCTGGCGGTGCTGGAGGTGGAGCCAACCACGACGCCGATCCGGCAGAGACGGGTGCTTTCTTGAGCGTGCGTATCTCATCCTCGAGTTCTGCCATTTGACGAAGCAGTGCATTATTTGCAACCTCACGTTGCCGCGTCATGTTGTACTCCATGCTGGCACCAATATCTGGAACAATGGGTACCGAGTTCACATCCGCACCGACAAGCGCGGAGCGAATGGCTGAAACATTGTACGCACTTTGACTCACAGGATTCACGGGAGTCGGTACAGCTTCGTGAGGAGGTAGCACTGACGCAGGTGCCGGTGGAGTCACAACCGTGGAAAGAATACGCATTGCTGAGTCTTCGCGTATGTTGTGTCGCTGACCATGGTCAGGTACCGCAGCTGCAGCAGGTTGGGCTTCCACAGGTGCTCCACCTCGTTGGGTGTTGCTCTGCAACAGCAGCATCATGAGTTGATCATGTTGGAGACGTTCTGTGAGGGCACGTTCACTGGCGAGGCTTCGCTCCAGTGAGTCCACCCTCTCGGACAATCTCTTCACATCGCACGCATGCTGGCAACATGAGTCACCTCCGTGTGGCAACGGAGACATCATGGATGGCTGCACTGCAGCGGCATCCATGGTGGGAGGGGGAGGTGGTGGTGGTGGTGGGTTCTGATACGCAGCAATGGAAGCAGCAGGGGCGTTTTGATAGGGCTCCACGGCAGCAGCAGCAGTCGGAAGTGGACCAGTAGATGAGTGACGCTTGCGCATGTGTGACTGTAGTGATTCCCTCTTGCGGTACTCCTCCCCACACATTGGGCAGTAGTGGAAGTCTCCGGCTGCAGGACTACTCGCGCGAACACCTCCAGCGGCGGCAGCACCGTACTCATAGGCCACCAGTGTTTTGCGCTGGGCACGAACCTTCTTCTGGGCATCCTGAAGCTCTTCCTCAAGCGCACTACGGCTCTTGTCTGTCTTTTCAAGGACTTGTTGACACTCCACGACGCGTTCGTTTAGACGAATGTTCATGCGTGCAAGAGCTTCCTGAGAGAAGACAAGGTACTGAATGACAACCTGCGACAGCTGGAAGAGATGAATGATGTGCTCAGGCGTGAACAGTGCCGCTTCATCACGTGAGATGCGTGCGTAAGCCAGGTTCTCCACAACGCGTTGAAGTGTGTCCACGTTCGTCTCCTTCACCAGACGTTCGGTGTTGATGGCGACTAAGACACCCCAGTCCAGCCGTTCGTTACCTTGAACGAACTGAAATGCTGTGGAAGCCATGGCTGTTAGTGTCCTTTGCAGGCTCTGATGAGAGGTGTGGAAAGGGATGGAAAGACGAACAGATACAGTATCTATGAATCGAGATCAGCTGATCAAAACTGGTCAGTATTTAGCTTTTCGGATGAGCTCAAAAGTAAGTGAACGCCAACACTCGAGGTACAGAAGATTCCACTTTGAACGTGTGAATACTTCGGCAATGAGCGCTTTCTATGAGAAGATGAGATGATACCTCACTACTTGGCAGTTGATGGTTGTGACAGAGGAGAGTAGAGGATAAATGGCGTCACAAGTGGAAAGCATTCACTAGCCAGGAATGTCACTCACTCGTTTTTTTTTGTTGTTACTTCTTTAGAAGATACGGTGCAAAACACACCACTTTAGTCAGACTGAATCTTAGTTTACGACAGTGAACACGTCAGGAACACACACAACATATCGGCCCCAACAGCTTATGACGTGACAAAGGAGAAGGCGGAGGTTTCACGCTCGAGCATGAGTTTCATGCGTGCTGTACCAACAAGACGGTTCAACTCATGGGTATCAAACCGAGAGAAGAGAGTAAGGGCCATGGCGTTGGGAGAGTTGGCCACCAACTTGTTTATCAAGGTGCAGTAGAAGTCAGGGAAGAGAGGCGGGCTGTAGCACACCAGTACCTCCGCCAGCTTGACGAAGTATCGACGAAAGAAGAAACAGCGCTCTGTGAGGAGAAGTACAGGCATCTCCAAATCACTGAACTGGCCAAGAGCTCTGCGTTGCTGCTTGATGGACGTGTATTCAGAGATGGCGACGAAGCTGTCACGGTAGTCGCGATGAAGAGCGTTTCGGAGCCTTACAAAGTCAAGGTAGGACGGAACCAAGATAATAATGCGTACGTCCCTTTCCGCCAAAGGATTGATCTTTGTGGCGTAGATTTGCTCCATGAAGTAGGTCAGTCGCTCGTCATCCACGGCGTCCAGTGAGGGCGGATTAAAGCGAACAAAGTGCTGGCGGATGGGAACCAACACACGTGAGAGCGATCCTACCTCTTCAGCATGCTGGAGAAGCATTTTCCCAGACGTGTTTTGTGACCAATTTCGGAAGGAGCTGAGAATGGTTGCGTGGCTAATATTGGTGGCAACAATGGTTTGTCGGTGTTCTGCACTCTTTCCATCCAACGCCCACGCATACACACGACGCAGATCTGAGAGGCCGTGCGTTGTATCTTTGGGCCTCTGATTCACCAGGTTCATCACTTCAGTGACGTGCTGCCAATTCTGCTCAAGTAGTACGTGTGCTTCGTCCACAACGCACACCTCCACTGAACTCAGTGACACGGCAATATCGCCATTCTTTTCCAAACGTCGACGAAGTCCCAGTGGAGAACACAAAATGATGTCGCTGTTTAGTGGGTGCGAGTACACATGCACACGGCTGGGCTCCAGTCGAATACCTACACAAAAGGCATCGTCAATGTTGCCATCAAACTGGCGTTGATAGTCCTTGGGGCGTCGCTTGAAGGTAGGATCCATCGCCTCTTCCACCTCGGAGAAGTCTTGTTCAAAGGTATTAAGCTTCGGGCAGGCACTAGGATCGGCACCAAGAATCTGTACCATGGTGTAGACGTAGCGGTAGGCAATGTTTCGCATGGGGAGAAGCACAAGAAGACGTGTCTTGGAGAAGCCTCGGTCACGAAGCTCAAGGTCATGGTCGTCACCGTCGTCGTCATTCTCTTCCTCAAGAGGCTCATCTTCTTCCTCACGTTGACGCTTGGCCTTTCCCCCCTTTCCCTTGTGGGACTTCTTGGAAGCGGCGCGTCGTTGTCGCTTTCGGGCAGCGAGAATCGTGTCGTGGGCAACAACGATGGATCGTGCCTTGAACCAGTGATTCAGGAGATGAAGTACGTAGATCTCACAGCGCGACTCCGCGTTGGCCCAGCAGCGCGTTGAATCAAGAAGGTCTGGGTACGCCATGAGGAGGTCCAGCTGACCACGTTCTTCAGCGGTGAGGGGAGCGAAACCCTCTGCGGAAGGGAGGTGTTCCTTCCACATGCGTTCACGATAGACACACCACATGTCCCACAACGCACTGTGTAGGTATGGTGGCTTTTCCATGGAAGAAGTTGTGTGAAGGTGCGCTGACTTTGTGGCAGAGGATGAACCGTTGCTACCCGTCGCTGTGGGGCAAAAAGGCGAGTGGAGTTGAGCTTCCACCGCCCGCTCCGTTGCCCGAATGGAGAGGTTTTCTGGATGAGCCGCAGCTAGTTCAGCCGACCCAATGAAGAGCACGCCGAGCTGCTTCTTATCCACAGAGGTCTCCAACTCCTTGCGTCGCCGAATCTGCTCGTCGTTGGAATGGGTGAGCGCGGAGATAGCATCCTGTGAAAGAGGCACTGACTGAAGAGCATCTGTCGCAGTACTTGAGCTACGGAATGCCCGAATGGTATTGAGATGAAATTTCTGCATCCATGGATCATCACGCTCTAAGATACCGCCGCCTTCCTTCAAGTCAAGACGGTCGAGTTGAATGGAGCTCATCTTAAACTGAGGAAGCAGCACCTTCGATTCACTACGACGTGCAGCATCGTCCGTGTGATCTTCTTCCTCCTCATACGCACCTTCCACTTCTTCCTCGTCATCCTCTTCATCTTCCTCTCCTTCTTCTTCGCCCTCATCATCTTCGTCGTCACCACTCTCTGAGTCATCTTCCACCAGGGCACCAGATTCATCCACGCGGTAAGTATCGTTGAAGCCTTCTTCGTTGTCATCGTCCAGAAGATCAAACAATGGATTATCAGAAGCCTCACCAACCGCTTCGTCGTCTTCTTCATCATCCATAAGAAAGCCATCGAACTCATTGCCATCTTCTTCATCTGTCTCCTCCTCAGGTGCATCGTTCGAACCATCCGACGGGTGGTCAGATTCATCGTCGGGTACTTCAGATGAAGCAACAGAGGCATCATCTGCAACCTCATCATCTTGAGATTGCGCTTCTTCATCTTCATCTTCCTTCTCTCTGCCATGCTCCTGCCGTCTAACCTTTGTCTTCACACCGAGCATCCTTTGAAGGCGGTGTAGCTTCTTGTCGCGTCGGTCTTCCTCGGCTTCAGAGTCTGTAGAGGCCTCGTCATCACTGGAAGAGCTGATCTGAGCTAGCTGTTCAGCCTCACGTTGGGCAGCATAGTACTCAACCCGCTCATTTTGCTTCTGTCGTCGGACTTCCTTTGAAGCACCCTTCGTTCCACGGCGTTGCTTGGAGGCCTGACGCTTTTGCTTTGCGTTGAGCTTCTTGAAGAAGCCACCGGGCTTTCCCATGGGATTATGCTCCTACGTGATTACCCCAACACCAACTGGTCTAGAAAACAAACAGAAAAATTCAATAATGTAGTGCAAGAATGACAATTAATGATAATGCTGGAGAGGCAACAACACGGTTACTCACCATCTTCACGTAGCAGAGATGTTGGGATTTAGGCAGCTGCGTTGGTCGCGTCAACCACTCCAGCTGCCTCCCACAGGTCACACTGAGCCTGCACTACACCGAGTGCATGGCTGACAACGAGCTGATATAGTCTCTGGCACTCCATCATTTCCTTCGATGGGCAGGATCGAAAGTAGTGCAGCACATTGTGCTTGGCTACGCAATCGTCATCATGCAAGGATGTCTCGGCCACCATTGAATCGCTCTCACCAATACATGAAGAAGTGGTGACCTGCCAACGTCGAATGGTTTCATGGGCGGTAGAGGTGGGAGAATTGACGCCATCATTACAATCAGACGCAACTGTAGACTCCGTAGAACTGAGGTACACCGTCGGAACAAGTGAGCCGCTGTACGAGGGCATCGAGTCCATGCAAATGAGACATCCACGGTCTTCTTCAAGTTTCTGCATGGAACTAAATGAGAAGGCTGCAGATCGTAAAGCAGAGTGAAGCTCATCTCGCAGCCGCTCCAGCTTCTCGGCGCACTCCAACCAGCCTTTATCCCGTTGCATCTCTCACACAGCACTACAGCACACGGTACTACTGAGAATCAGAAAAGGAAAGATAAAACAGGTAGCCAAATACCGGAATGTGGTAGCAGAGTTCGTCGTGGAATGTACGTTCACCTACTTGGTCGAGCATCAGTCGCGTGTGCATCACATTAAGTTTTTTTTTTTTTTGCGGTAGGTATGTGAGCGAGGAGACATCTCTGACAGCCAGTAGCGCACCCCGAACCTTCCTGTCGAGCACAAACACGCACATCGTGCAGAAAACAAACGCGATGCGAACGCAGTCGCAGCACGACTGAAATGAAGCATCTACCAAATGCGTGCCCGGCTTCTTCCTGAAAAACTGTACACACACAAAAACTATATCTGAGATTGGTAGTGGGTGATTGGGTGATGGTTAATCCTCCATCAAGTTGTACACCTCCTGTTTCTTACCAATACGCACGGTCTGTTTCGCCGGTGTTGCGTCCTGAGGACCAGGAGAATGAGAGGAGAGGTTGTTTTGGTTAAAAAAGTCAAGAGGGTTCTCCAACGTCCACACGTCGACCTTCACATAGAGCGAAGCAACGGTAGAGAGGTGTTGTTCCACTAGGGCACGGTCAACGACCAGAGTTGACGGGGCTCCATCGGTGCTCTTCTCCGACGATGCGTAGATTTTGCCAGCGCTATTGATGAGGTGGATCTGATGAGGAGGGATGCGATTGTTTCTGGAGAAGAGAAAAACCACAAGTTGTTTAATGCGGTCGACGCTGTAGGTCCCTGCCGCATCACCCGATGTGCGCTTGATGTCAATGCGAGTGACAAGAACGGAGTCATCTACTGAAAATCCCTTGGAGGTGAAGGGGTTCAAATTCTGCTGAAATACACGTGGAATAATCCAGCGTGCTGATACCTGACTTGTGCCAGGTTGACGCTTGATCTCCATCTCATCATCATCAAAGGAGAAGTGGATGTGGAGAACGTCCTTCTGTCCAAGGAAAGTTCGTAAATCTTGAAAGTGGGAAACGTTCCAATGCCCGCAACGCTCTGAGGTGTCTGGAATGGTATGGGCAGTATGCTGGCGCATCACTTCATTGTCAGAGTTGGCAAAGTAGTAGCTGTACTTGGGAATGGGTGGCTTCTTATAATGAATGTATAATCCAACATCACCCGTACCATCGGCGAGGACGAGGTGGAAATGAAACTTGACGCCGGTGAATGCTTTCACGATATCACTATCCAGACAATCACCCGCGCGGTGTTTGGACGTAAAGTTGGGAATCGACCAGATAAATCGTCGTCCGCTTGTGTCTACGGACTCCATCTTCCCAAACCGTTCCTTGAATAATCCCATTGTTCCTATACAACTAACACCACGTGTGTATGAATAGATTTAAAAGCCTTCCAAAGTTACGTAGAAGAAAGGAAGAAAGAGACAAAACAGCGAGCATGATACAACGGGTGAAGTAATGAGTGACATCCGCGTACAACACACGGCGCTGTCGCCGAAACATTTGTTTTTTTTTGCTTTGGGAACGTGTCCATGGCGGACACTTCACTCGCAGTTCGTCAGAGTCGTTCCGACCCAGCTACATCCGAAGACTGACATTTTAGAGGAGAAAAAAACAAACTGAATGAAAGACGAATCCGAGTGAATCTCTCATCATTGAAGGATGCTGTGTTTGTTGGTACGTTTGTGTATGCGTGTGTGTCTGGAGAGATGAAACGCAAAATTGGAAGACCCAACGAACCAAACAAGCGGAGACGCAATCTCACACATCACTCTTTCAAAAGAAACTAAATGAGCACGGCACATCTTTTGTTCTGTGTGATGGTGGAACGCAAAAAGAGGCTAGTGGGAGAGGTCGGTCGCAAAGGCTGTTTGTGTATTACACGTCACCGGAAGCACATGTACTGGAACCCGTGGTGCTTCATCCCATGTACCCTTCTTCAGACTCCGTCAACGACATAGGGGTCGATGGTGACTTCCTTGGCAGCCAGCTGCAGTACTACCCAACTGTATGTGTAGCTTTCAGAGAAACTCAAAACGGGGAACCTCAAGTGATGGAGGCTGAGTTCGACAACTCCATAGCTTCTCGTCATTCGTTCAAAACACGCTGGTTGTGTTCAGTCTCCAGCACGACAACTCCCACACAACAACTTCCCATGACACAATTGAGTAGTGGATACGTCACCAAGATGAATCGGTGAAGAGAACACAAATGCGGGATGAGGAGTGTAGTTACATCGTGCAAACACAGGAGCTGATATATGCAGTCAGACATGACACAAGCAGGATGTTCTCTCTTGGTTTGACTGTGTTCATCGGTTCCTGCACTGCTCGTTGAGCAGAGGCAACATGCTGGCTCATCAGGCCAGCACACAACACCACAAGAGAAAATGAAACAAGATGTCAAAGTAATTCACTGTATACAAGAGAAAAAAAAACTTTGTCACAAATTCACAATTGTTCATTTCCAGACCTCAAAGTTCAGGGTTACTAAGGTTCCTACGAAGCCACCCACTAGGAATACAAAATTAGTTATCCCCATGACAAGGTATGCCGCAATGTTGGTGTTGCGCGTGCTGTCAAACTCATCATAGCAGGTGGTGGTGAACTTGGAAATGGCTCGCTGCAGACTAGGACAGTACGGGCACAACAACTGATGAGCTTGCTCCTGCGATTCATAATGAGTAGCATTGCACAGCGTTTTCCAGCCACTGCAGGAACGCTGAATCTCAACCTCCATACAAGCAAATGTGGTTCCACTAGACATGGTGACCTCCCAAGCAGAGAGGCTTGGTTGAGCAAACAACAGATTTAGAATAATCTGAAATCCCAACGTGAGATGGGTGATGAGCACCGCAGCACACATGACAAAGTAGAAGCCTCTGCACACCGTAATCCAGAAGTTGATCAGCCTGCACAGAGGGAAGTATCGGGTGCAAAGGCGGCCGGTACAACACTGGCACTCAAATCGCCCATCGTCCTGGAAATAAAGCCGATTTGCATGGATGATCTGGAGGGGCGAGACAGCGTAGTTCTCGGCGTTATTGTGAATACCGTTGTAGTGCACAGACTGCCGACGATTAGGGGGCAGATTAGAGCGGGAGAGAGAGTTCTGACGTGGGTGGCAGCTGTGGCTGTTGTTTCCTCGATCATGGGCCTGTTGAATCATTTCGTAGTAGTGGTCCATGCCCCAGTTGCGCTTCTGTCGCGTCTCCTGTCGCCGTCGGTACAGATAGAATCCCCAAAAGAAGGCAACAAAGGTCACAGGGCACGTGAGAAGCAAGGAATCAATGACAAAGGCGTATGTGAGGTTGTTGAGGTAGTAACGATCAGAGCTTAGCTTCGCCATCCACTCATCGGGACCAGTGCTGAGAACATGTGTAACAAGGAAGCAGGCGATGCAGAAGGCAAACATCACCATGTGCCAGACGGAGAGAGCCACTCGCAGCTGATTATGGGTGTAACCAAAGAGTCGAGATGGCTCATCCTCAATAAGTGCCTTGTGAACCTGGCTCGGTGCTTTTGCTTCCTTGCACTCTACCGCGTGGGGCACCCACAATGAAAATGGCATTTCTCCCCCAGCTGGTACCTTGTTGAAAGAGGGGGTAGTGGGTGACTTAACCACATCCTGCATTTCTCCACTGATGTTTGGAACAAGTTGGTGACCTCCTTGGCTGTTGTCCGCTACTCGACATAGAGCAGGCTGAAAGGAGTTGTTTTGATAGCGGTTGTCTAGGGTGAAGGGGCGCTCCGTCTCTGAGGCAGAGAGACCCCGCCGTTCGCCCGCAATGATGCTGTTTCCAGCATGACTGCTTATGCGCGAGCTTCGGAAGGAGCTATTGGAGTGTTGCGAGCCAAATGGGATAGTAGGGGGTATATTTGCATCCTCACCATCCGCCGAGGATGGCGAGCTATCCATGTCGTCGAATTCATCATCGCTTTCGTCGTGGTGATCTCCCTCTTGTGGAGGGTTGACCGTCATGGTACCATTCAGGAAGAATTGGCCACCTGTGGCTGCCAGTGAGCCAATGGAGCTGTTGTTGCTGAAGATTTGTGGGGGTGAATGCTCATGCGCCACGTGTATGGGAGCAGAAGGGACAGGAGCAAGCGCCGGTGGAAGTGTAACGGCCAGGGACGAAGCAGTGCTACTTGGGGCAGGGAAGGTACCCGAGGCTGGGGTGCTATGGACAGGAAGTACAGGGGAGGTTGTTGGTGAGCTCCGCACCGGTACTGTGGCCGATGCCATGGCTGCGCTTTGGGCGGGGGCAAGTGGTACAGGTGGGACGTCCGGAGGATGGGGCCTAACTTCAACGTCGTCTAAAGGCCCAGATTCTTGTGTACTTGGTAGCGCACTTGGTGCACGACCCCATGATCTTGCACTGCCAGGACGATTCATGGAACTGGCAGATGTAGCAACTCCAGTGCTAGGAAAATTAGAGCTGGATTGAGCTCCCAAGACGGAGCTACCTTTCCCACTACTGAAGGGACGTACGGGCCCGTTGGCACCTTGAGGAGCAGGACAGTCGCGCATGATCGGCGCGTGTGCATTTCTGGGGCTCCTCTCCTCTGTTGCGGATGGATGAGCAGAAGAATCCGCCGCAGAGTTGCCCCTCCCGGAGCCCTGACGTACGGTCGTGACGTGCGGTGGCAGGTGCGACATTGGGTCATTGGTATTGACGGACTGGAGCATGAAAGAGTTGTTGCGAGAGTCTTCGTCAGAGGCTTCTTGGCCGCTCGACGTCACGAACTGAAGTTGATCTGGGGCGGCGCTCGAGGGTTGGGCTGTGCTAGGTGGTGGCGTTTCAAGAATGGCTGGTGGAAGAGGAAGAATGGACTCCACCTCATCCTCTGTGGTGTCCGCAGCTTGGCCAAACGCAGACGATTGCGGAGAGCGTTCCAGCACCCGTGGGCTGCGATGATTTGGACTGTGCTCTTCTGCCGTACTCCCGAGACGGCGGCGGTGCTGCGGGTGATGAAGCGGGACAGGGTAGGCGTGGACAGCCTGTGGAGCAGGTGCCTTTGGAGGCATTCCTTCATGACCACCTGCTGAGACTGCGGAACTTTCTTCCAAGTCCATCTTTGGCGTTCGCAGTGCTTGAGAAGCTGCCTGGTCTGATAGACGTGTACTGGGCTTCGTCATGACACTTGAAGTTTGCGCGCGTGCGCTGAGAACATCCTGGGAAAATTTGGTGGTCGGCGATCCACTTGTTCCTACACGAGCGCCGCAAACACTCTCACGTGGAGAGAGGGGGTTGGTGCTGCCATTCTTCAGTGGGGATGACTCCACTGGTACAGCGATTTGGAGGGTACCTGGAGTATCTACGGAGTCTGATGCATTCACGGGTGGCGACACAGCGTTCTGATTGGGAGAAAGATACAAAGGGGAACGATGTGATCCATAGCCGTCGTCGCTGGGCGTTGGCATTGTGTTTTTGCCCGACGAGAGAAACGGGGCACGTGCCACCGCACTCGTCACGGCAGTATTAGACGCACTAAAGGTCTTTAACGCCGCAACTGGGTCTGGAAGCGTGCTGCGGAGGGTTGGAGCGGTTGGAGGACGCTTGGTGCTTTGACTCGCAGTGGGGTCTTTAGCGGGTGATGGGAGTTCGACGTTGCTCGAAGGAGGTGAAGACGTAGCGGCGGTTGGTCTCGAATCAATCAGCATCGCAAACTACTACTCAGCAAGCAACAAGATAAATAGAGGTGAGGAAGATGTCATCTATTGTGCACAAATGCCTAAAATAACAACAAGTGTTTCCTCATCAGAAGAACACGTGAGACGCATCAATGTTGAAAGTTTGTTATGTGCTTGCAAATGTGCAAGTGTTAAAGTAGAGCACTCAATCCTTGTGTAGATTACACAGTTGGTGCACTGTGTGGACGAGGCGGACTGGGTAAGGCAGCTGTTGGAAAGGAGACGACACGATTGCCTCGAGCTGCAGTTGCTGGTGGGGCCGAATGCGTTCGGCTGGTGTCGAGATACGAATCCACATACACCCGTTGGTATCGCCAGTTGGCTGCGGAGAGCGATGACCATGTTGCTTGCTGATAGCGCGGAAGCTGCGGTGGGGCCGATGGGGGAACCCATCCGGCAAGTTGTACGTAGCCTGTTGATGGTCGGGAGGTGGCGCTGTGCGGAGCAGCAGAAGCGCCAGGAGGATGGGGAGCGGGAGGTGGTCTGGAAGCGACAGTGGGGACGAGTGCCGCTCGTGCCGCACTGGCATAGGAGGGAATGGACCCTGTCGTCTGCGAGCGGTTTGGACGTGTCGGAGGACGTCCGTTCAGGAGGTCCTCAATCCACGCCCGCGTCTCAGTCACGTGTGGTGTAGTACGGCCTCGGCCTGTCGAAGTTGGTACCTGTTTGGTGGAAGCATGATGCGTGCGGTTGCTGGGTAAAACCGCCAACCGCCCAATTGCTGCTCTCGGACCAGAAGACGGCGCGGCAGGTCTGCCGGGCACTGCTTCATGACGTCGACGCGGGGTCGCTGTGCCACCAGCTTCTGTCGGGTGAGAGATGGATGGGGACGCTGTGGCGCTCCGCTGCACAGGTCGCTGTGGTCTGCTTTGATAGGGTTGTGCGGTGGAACGAGCGGCTCGTTGGTAGTAGGACTCGAATTCCTTATCAATTGAATCATCGCCGTCACTGCTAGGTGAAGCACAGGTGGGACCTGGTCGTTGTTGACGTGCGGGTTTCACTGGACGTCGCAGCAATGCTTGACCAGCAACAACGTGTGTGGCACGCACAACTTGCGGCCTTGTTTTGGCGGTGCTCGTGGATGATGGCCGTGTAGGAGCTGTGGAAGCTCTCCGACAAGAAGGGGCTGCAATGTCGCTAACGTCCACCGTCCATACTGGCTGACGAACGTAGTCTGGTGTCGGAGTCTGCTCGCGTCGTAGAGCATCAAATGTCGGTTCTGCATGCTCCTGCGGGAGCTGAGTCACATCCAACACGCTATCACCCGATTCCATATCCTGGTCAAGGTCATAGGGCTGGGCCGATGAGACAGCAGAGTTCGACGTAGATGAATGATGACCCTCACTGGCATCTTCAACCACACCTGTTGATGCATTGGATGATCGTTCATGAGGAAGCAGCATCATACGCGTCTCTAAGTTGAAGAAAGACGGAGTTCTCTCACTGGGCTCAATCTCTGGGGTGATGGAGCGCTGCTGTGTCTCCAGGACTCGCAGTGGTGCTGACTGGAGCGTGGCTTCCCAACAGCTATCACCGGCAGTTCCTTCACTTTCAGTGGCTGTCACCATTGGTTGAGGCCCCACACGATCTTCTGTAGGAGACCAAGCTGAGGGGGAGAAGGTCAGCTCCGTCGACGGTCGGGTCACAGAACTCGAACATGTGCCGCTGTTGCGATCGCTTGGATGACTTGGCGCCCCCACACTCGGCGCGCTCACGACAGAACCAGAATGGCTACTCATTCGCCCCCCATCGCGACTGTTGGCATGCGGCACCACACGAAGTGGAGACCGTGGAGAAGGAGAATTGCCGCCTCCTGCACTGGCATCAGCGTCAAGAGATTCATCACCATGCGCAGACAAAATATCTGTCATACGAGAAGAGGCAACCGGGGCTACATGAGACACCCGCTCATTCAACGCAGCCAGTGATATCTCGTAAAAATCCATCCACTCACTCAACATCATCTGCTGCCGACCAGTGCCTTCGTCAACACGCAGATCCTGCAGAGCGCTATCAACCGACTCCGGTCCCACACTACGACTCACTGTTGCGGAATTAGCCGCGCTAAAACCTTCCGGACTGCGACCCTGCTCTTCACCGCACTCACGTGGAACTACATCCACACCCAACTGCACCTCTAGCTCTTGAGCTCGCCTTCTCAGCCACCCAATCTCCATCCTCACCACTTCGTCGGCCGAATGGTGTCCAATAATCGATCTGCTCTCAACAGGAGAATCTCGGCCACGATCGCTGCCATTCTGCTCTGCATCATCAACTGGCACATCGTTCTCCTCCACTTCCACCGCCGAGACCAACGAACTCAAATCACGCTCCATTGCCGTAGCACGAGCCACAAGATGCTCCAACTCAACACTCACGACACTACGACACCCAGCGCCATCCGCATGCACCTCAAACACATTTCCACCAACGTTGCCCTCTCCATGACGATTAAAGCCACAAGAAGAAGCTAGCGATCGCACATCTTCCAACAAGTCCATCAGCACTTCCACCATACTCTCAGACGAGCCAGATGACAACACATCCACTACTTCACACAATCGCTCATGACATGTTTCCAAAACTTCACGATTCTCAGAAAGAGAACACTCACGCAGAAGTGCCACATCAGCAACAATCGCATCCACCAACTCCCCAACCTTCTTATGCTCCTCCAAACGCCTCAAAGCACAACTTGTCTGAAGATCTCCCAACACCAACTCAGCAGAATGACGCAAAGAATCAATGGCAGTACGGAGAGCAGCGTCTTCAGCGCTCAGAGGAGTCTGCGCGGGTACGTGGTCATCATCGCCAGTGCTACTGGCGGCGGCAGCGGGCATGTGCGCAATCAGCTCCTCAACAGCACGCAGGGACTCAAGAACCGTGCCAGCATCCGTAGCAGTCAGCTCCACGACGGCATCACTGCTCGTCAGAGTAGCTGTGGCGTTCACAAGGGCATCCACAGCGCTGCTGAGGGTTGTGGGACTTGTGTGTGTGCTGTAATATGGGTAGTCGGTGAGAAGATCGTTGCAACTTGTGATGGCGTCTTCTATATTCCATCGCACGTGGCGATGAATAGGATAGAGTTGTGTAGTGAGTGGATCTGTTGGTGGTGATGACGTACTGATGTTGGTGGATGATGATGATTGTGATGTAGTGGTGCAGAGTCGTAGAATGGAGTAGGGTTGTTGTCTGCTGGCGGCAGGACTGTAGTCTGTGAAACTGCTGCTGGAGCTGATTGTTGGAGGGGTGGGTGTGGTGGTTGGTGAGGTTGAGGTGTTGTAAATGTGGAGTGATGGAAGGGGCGTTGAAAGGCGTGCGTGTGATGAAGATGATGTGCTTGGTCGTGGTGAAAAGATGTGTGGTGGCCAGGAGTCATGTCCTTGGTGAGGATAGTTGGATTTGTCCTCGGTGGTGGTGGATGATGGAGTCCTTCGAGGTGAGTATGTGGCAAATGTCTCGTTGCTTTGCGTGATGATTGGCTCAGAGGTTGTTGTCGAAGCGCGTGATGTTTTCACAGGCGACAATGTGGAAGTGCGTGTGTAAGTTGGTGAAACAGTCGTGTGTGTTGTACGGAGGAAAGCGGCCACTCTGGATGCAGATGGGGGAGGTTCCGAGGAGGGTGTCCGCGGGATGCTTCTGTTGAATGATGATCTAGACGATTTTTCGTTGGAGTTGTCAAGGTACCTGAGGAACTTCTCTTTTGCGGTCGGTGAAGCATCTCGTAGTCTCTGAATCATTGATGAGGATATGGAATCACTTGGCGAGTTTGTAGGATGATGAGCAGAGTGATGTCGCCTAAGTTGTTGTGAGGACGTCAGTGAAGCGGTGCTACTGAGGTCGTCATTGGGTGAATGAGTCGCTTCACATTCTTTATGTGATAGGCGATGGATTGATGGCATTGTGCGAGCCTCAGTGGATGAGGTTGTTGTTCCGCCATGTTGGATGGTTGGGGCGAACTGTGGCCTATAATTGCATTGTGCTACGTAGGATTGAGTTTCTGTCGATCCTGTCATAAAAAAAGATGGCACAAGTTGCGGTAGCTCATCGTCCAGTGGACTGTAGGATTGAGCTTCATCGAAGGGAAGGGGTGAATAGCTACGGCGACGCATCGCGTAGAGCTCTTCCGAAATGCCACGCAAGTGACGGTGAATTCGTCTGTGCGAGCTCATGTTGACGATGGTAACACTCCTTATTTGCTCTTTATGATTGGGGGGTGAAATGTTCTATGATATATCTGTGGTGGGGTACCTTCTATAGGAATTAGTCTGTGATGTAGTGGATTCCACTTGAAGACTTTAAGAGAATTGTCTCTGAATGTTTTGAGGGACAAAAAAAGGGGGGCTGTTTTCGTGGTGAAGGAACAGCACAAGAACGACTTGTGAGAGCTCACGTGGAGTCTTCACGAGCCCCCTCCCTTGGTGGTACGAAGATTCTGAGTGAGCAGGAAATGAAATGAAAAAAGAGAAAAATAAAATAATGGTACAGTAGACGTGGATCTACGCGGTGCGTGAGGATTGAGCAGTACAACGTTGTGATCATCAGAACAAGATGTTGTGTTAAGGCCGTATCTTCTTGGATACCCATTAGCCAAATGGATGACAGCGCACACAACTACTGGAGCTCAGCCAGTCTCCGTTCCATCACTTGCAATTTCTTGAGGAGGTCCAGTGGGGCATCCTCAATAGACTGTCTCTCCAGCCGCTGCAGATCCTGCTCGATTTGGCGAAGAGCCGCTTCAGTGTCGGAGCTGCTGCTATCATCTGAGCTGGAGGAGTCTGAGAAATCTTCGGATGCAGAACCGCGAAGTCGCTTCACCGCCGCAGGCTTAAGTGGCTTGGCTGCACGAGCTTTTCTCGGTTTATCAGACGCCGTGGGTGTCCGACGGGTCTTTGTGCTACAGTCACGTGGCTCTGTATCCAACAACTGAAGTAGTTCTGGCAGCAGGAGTCGATCTTCATCGCTAACATCATTTCCTGCGACGGAGGGGGGCGCCCCTAACGTTTTGGCGGTGGCTCGTCGGCCACGAACCTTTGCAGGAACCGCCGATCCGCCGTTCTTGGTCGCCTCCTGCGTAGCTCTTCGTTTGCGGATTCGTCCCTCGCAGGCTACACCAATGTCTGAGCAGTACCAGTGGTCTGGCAAGGGGTCAGGCGGGTCGGGTACAATGCGCCACGTATCACAGCAATCACACTGAATCCACGTGTCCATGGGAGCCTCCGTCGTTCCTCGTTTTTTACGCTGCGACGACGTCTTCTCGGGCGGCACGCTCTCGGCCTCTGCGAGGGATGAAGATGCAGCCTTCATCACGAACAACTCCTGTAGTTGCTCCACAGTCATTGGCGCCAATGCGAGGTTGGTGGTGCTGTCCATCTGGTCAAGCCAATACTCATGTGGCAGTGTATGAGGGCTTGTCTCCAGCGCAGTATACCGCACCTCTTCCGCTTGTGCATCACGGAGGTATCGCTGGCCGGCTTTGAGAAGCTCTTCCGCGCGGCGGTCAAGCTCTGTGCCGATGCCATTGTATTTCTGGCAATTACTGCGCAGGATACTAAGACGCTCTCTCATATGGGTCCAATCATCCAGTTGTTCTTCTCCACAAGCAGACAAATCATGTTGGCCATGTGAAGCCTCGTCCTCCGCTAACAGATAGCGTTCAAGCAAAGGAAGTTTGGAACGGTATGTGTTTGCCAGGGTGCGTAGTACCGCCACGTACAGGGAGGCGAGGCACACCGGATCCTTGACCTTTCGGTAGTACCCAGGAGCCTCGCTCTCCATCACGGGCATACGAAAGACGGCAGCACAGGGAAGGGACCACAAGCGATCCACAAGACCAATTTGCAGGAGAGCACGAAAGAGTACCACCCTGGGTGCTGCATCGTGTGGCAGAGCTGCAGCCGACGCAAGAGGTCCGTTCCCTTTTCCCTTGCCCACACATGAAGAGGAGCCATCACTTCCCTCCATACTTGACGTCATCAACGCACTCAGCTCAAGGAGTAGATGCTGGCTCATGAAACGGAGAAGTTGCACACCGGAGCAGAAGTCGTCATAGTCCTTGTAGAGGTCCTTCCAGGCAACAGCGGACTGTTCGCGCTGAGAGCCCTTGGTGCTAGAGATGGTACGCCGAAAGATGGAGCCAAAGTTCCCGCGCATCCATCCCTGCCAGGCGTCTATGAACCCCACAAAGAAGGCGAGAGGCCGTTCTTCCGTCGCCAAGTGTTGTTGATAGCGAGGGATCGATGATACAATCGGCCGGCCCTCCTCCAGCTCCACCATCTTCTTCCACAGTGATGATGCATGTGCGATGGCCGTTGGTAGTTTCATTGTTCGCTTCCCTTGGCGCTTTGATGCGGAAGTGGCTACAACAACGCACGTCTCGGATGGAGATGGGCCGCCCCCGCTACCTAGAACAAGTCGTCGACGACGTGGTGCCTCCCCAACCGGCGGTTCCTGCGATGGTGGGTCGAGGGATGAACCATGGGTTGGGAGGGAGAGTACTTTTCGTGGAGTAACAATGGCAACAGCTGGCCCCTCTGGCGCAGCCTCCTGATTCAGCGGGGGAATCATCTGTGAAGTGCCTCCCGCAGATAAGCTGAGGAGGCGTTTGCGCGGCACAGCTTCGGCAGAGTGGGCATTCTGCTGGGTAAGAAGATCTATATGCGGTCCGCTCATAACGTGTTGGCTTGATTCGGGCCACAATTCACAATGTACAGTTCACCCAGCGTCAAAATCTTAGCGGGCTGAGTCAACCGTCGTGTGAGCTCCACCACCAATCCAATTCCCCACAATGGATTTACAATGGAGATTAGCCCTACACGTGCACAAGATATCACCAAATGTGCGCGGTGAAACACCAACTTGGTAGATCAAGAAGAGAATGAAGAAGATATGTGGCAAACCCAGAATCAGACTGTGAAGGAGTTGATTGTGAAATGAGCATGAATCTCTTCCACATATACACAACCAGAGTGAATACCTGCTAAAGGATGACAGAGAGAAGCGATAGGAGAGTACCCTGGGGCATGTCATCAAAACCAAGACTGAATCCATAAGTTATGAACCACAACCAGAAGCACTCCTCTCAATGCTCAACGCTCCACACAATGCAACCAAAGAAGGAGGGTCATGGGGTAAACAACGCCAGAGTCTGAGGATGCCCTTCGTCGCTAAATTTACAGCGTGGAACTGCAGAAGGCACTCACCTGCGCCACAACCTCATCAAGCGACGCGTTGAGCTCTCGCGGTGGGTTCTTGAGAGATTCCGACGCGGTAAGTGCGTCTAGCAGGGCCTTGTGGACGGCAATCGTGGACGTCCCGGCCTTGGCTGATTTTGCCGTATCAAGGATATTTGCGTACAGCTGCCGGACTTGTGCGGCAGGAAGCGCGGAAGATATTCCAGCTCCCGTCGCATCGTTGCTGCTCTCGCCATGGTGGAGAATGGCGTTGAGAACGGGCTGTGGAAACTTGGACCAGTGCGCCGTGCTGGCAATGAGGAGGGCACAGTCTTCCTTCTCTCCGCGCCGCGTGGCTTCTGCTTGAGAGGTCAGGTATGCGTTGGCTACGCAGGCTGCCACAGCGGTGTGGGGGTCCAACAACCGTGTGCACCCACTGGCCTCGTAGACATCAGCGATGGTTTGAGCACACTCTGCTTCGGAGCACCGCCCAGCCCACATGTAGAGCGACATCTTCTTGTGCAGCTCCTCTGGAAGCTTGAAGTACTGATCCTGATCAAGCAACAACATGAGTCGCGACACCAGTTCTGTATTCCCCTCGCTAAGGTAGAAGAGGAAGCGTTCGATATTGGATGCCTTGAGGATGTCAATGCTTGGTGAGGCGGTCTTCAAGAGGCCTCGGTCAGCAATATCATACACACCGGTTTGAATAAAGTCGCACAGGACATCGTTGCTGTTGGAGGCGACGATGAGTCGGCGGATGGGGAGGCCCATGCGACGGGCGATATAGGCCGCGAGGAGGTTTCCAAAGTTGCCGCAGGGAATCACCACATCCATGCGACGTGTTGAGCTCTGGAGATCAAAGTCGGCGGCGGAGGCGGAGGGAGAGACCTCCCGTGAGCCCACGGCAGCGCCACGATGCACTAGCTGGCGGTAGGCCCAGAAGTAGTAGACCACCTGTGGAACCAATCGCCCCCAGTTGATGCTGTTCGCTGATGACAAGCGCCGTGGTGGTTTTTGGCTTGCGAGTTGCGCAGTGAGGTCAGTGTTCTTGAAGATGGCCTTCACGGAGGACTGGCAGAAGTCAAAGTCCCCATCCACCCCAAAGACACGAACCTTCTTGCCGTCATCCAACGACAGCATCTGAATCTGCTGTACCGGGGAGACTCCAGACTTTGGATAGAGCACCATCACCTGTGAAGATCCTGCGCTCTCCACGAAGCCACTAATGGCAGCAACCCCTGTATCGCCGGAGGTGGCGGCAAGCACAAGGTATGCCTCCTTTTCCTCTGCCGCATTTGCCTGACGTCGGGTTTGGAAGTCATTCTCTACGGCTACTTCAAAACACCGAGGGAAGAGCTGCAGTGCAAAGTCCTTGAAGGCTGCCGTGGGACCGTGGAAGAGCTCCAGCACGTGAACGTCATCGCTGGAGAATAGAGGCCAGTTGTTGGGGTTTCTGCCACTGCGCTGACCGCAGAGAAGTGGGGTGAGCGGACAAAGATTTTCCAGATTGGACCACCGAGTGCGGTTGTAGGCTTCCACGAGAAGAGGACGAAGTTGGGGAGGGGTGATGCTGTCGTCCACCAAGTACTCCATCACAACCTGAGCAACGTCGACGTAGTCCAAATCCCCACCATTGGCGTTGGAACCATAAAGAATGTGCTCGAGCTGTGAAGGTGCAAGTGTGGGAAGGTCCTTCAGTACATAGAGACCCCCATCGCGGGCGAGACCTTCACGAACCACCAACAGAAAAGTGGCTCCTTCGGCACTACCGCGAGTGCTGGTGAAACGGTGGAGTGAAGGAGGAGCCGCAGCATTGTCAACCATCTTCACCACTTCATCCACGGTACTGCTGCCAGGACGCCAAAAATAGCGTCGGTGGTAATTCGCAGAGGATGCTGCATCGCCCTTTGCAAAAGCTTGAGGGCTGGAGTCATCGTTGGGGCTGTAGTCATCTCCTTCAGTGGCAGCGCAGTTGGCTTCTTCCACGCACATCACCAGTGCTGGGCGTCGCCCCTTGACAATGGGTGCAGCCACCGCTGCGTTGATGGTTTCGGCATTGTCCTCAATCGCAGCATCATATCCGTGGCTCTGGAGACTGTGAAGAACCCCTTCCTTCACCTCCTGTGAGGCCGTTCCTGTAATCAATACACGATCTGCCATTTTGTGGTATAGAAAGAAGCAGAGTGATAAGAGCGGTTGAGGTCTCAACGGAGCAAGGTGAAATTTTTTTAAATTAGAATCTACAACTAAAGAAGAAGAATGACAACAATAGAGAAGAAAAGGGGCGACGTGGTGTCGATGGAACATGGTAGGTAGAGTCTGTGATGAGAGCTTGCTGTGCCCTCCGTCAAACCCCCCACCCGCCACCCGAAGTTGTTTTTTTTTAAATCAACGATGACGAAAGGGTGTGGTGACTGGAAGCTTGACGCCATGAGTGTTTTTAGGGATTAGTTGAGCCACGTCTCCATCACATGATGGAACGTTGGTGGGGAACAACGCGTACAATAACTACCCCATAGTGGGGCCGGCGACACAAAACACAACAACGGAAGAATACAAAGAGGGAAGGAAGTCGTGGGTCATCATCATCTCACGCAAATAGCGAAAACAGTTGTGATGTTGTTGATGCGGATGCATCACCCTCACACATCCCCGCGGTAGGGGGAGGAGGGGCAACTCAAAAGTTGATGGTAGAGCGCCGCAGACTTTCAACAGCAAAAACGGCTCCAGGGATCGATTTTCAGATGCCCAGAGACTAGCCATTCCTGCAATGAGCCACACCAACATATAGAATATGATGCACTGAACAAAGGAGGTATGATGATGTGTGGGGATGGAGACACTTCTCTCTCCCACCCTCCCTCCACGTACCCATCTCACTGTGCTGATTACGTCAATAGAGACAGAAGGGTATCCAGCGCCTTGATGTACCGCACATCATACCTGTATTCCGCATCTTCATCCTTATCCAACTGCAACTCTTCCTTCTCGTAGGTATAGGCAAAGTCCACCATGACAAGACGTCCACTGCCCTGAGGTTTATCCGCGTCGTACACAAACAAGAGAGAAGATGTGTAAAAGCGGTACACAGTTTGCTGGCTGAAGGCAATCCGAAGTTGTTCCAACTGGCGGGCAAAGTGAGCCATAACGCGACGGCTATGCATGAAAAACGTACAGAGTTCTTCGTGGAGCTGATCAAGAGAAAGGTTGCGACAGGCGAGTTTAGACTTACACTCAAACCTTTGTGTGGTCTCATTCCATCGTTTGTAGCCCGCCAGACGAATCCCGTGTTGGCCAGAGGTGGACTCAAGTGACTTGCGTTCCTTGCTGCGCTTCTTCGCAGCAGACGGGCGAAGACCGTATTGACGACTGCCCATCTTCATGTCTAGAACACAGGGATGTTTGAAGCCGAAGCACACATCCTCCAGCACAAGAAGCTTGATGTAGTCACACTTCGGCATCGGCTCCTCATCCTCGAGGGAAGCAGAGGCCTTCATAGGAAGGGTCTCCTGACGACTGCCAAGGACAGTCGCACTCCCACCCGTGGAGAAACTTGTATCGATGCTCGACAACGAGAGAGGGGGGGTCGTGATGGACGGGGTTTGGTGTGTATCCGTCGTTGGAGTCTGAAGGGTGGTAGTTCCTGGGGAGGTAATTGGGCTAGCAAAGCGTCGTGCGCCGGCCATGTAGGCGTACAAATTGTCTCGCCGCATAGGTCGTATGCCGTAGTAGCGAGGAATGAAGGGAGCCAGGAGCCTCAGAGCGCGCACCCGCTCCTCCTCCCGCTTGTGCGGTGCGTCCTCATCCACGATGACCGCCGTATCGCAGGATTTGGCTTCACTCGATCCCTCCCACTTCTCCGTTCTCGCGCCTTGACGTGCATCCACAGAGAGGTTGCTCGGAGCCCCGTCGCTGTGGTTCTCCTCTCCCTCCCCATGCGATTGAGCAAAGCTGACCGCCAATGCGTGCCGACGTTGCAGCTCACCAGCCACGGCATAGCGCCTCTGAATCTCGTAGGCGGTCATATCTCCGCGTGAGTAGTCCTTGAAACGGTACCTCCACCAACGTCCAGCGACTGGGAGATTGCAGCTGCTGCTGGGTACCTGCAAGTCCCACAGTACATGGCGCGGAGGAGAGTCCGGTTGTGTTGGAGACTGCGCCAGCTCAAACTGAGGAAGAGCAGGAGTATGAAGGTTGGATGGGGTCGTCGTTGTTGTTGCAGGGGAGAGGCAGGTTTCACTATCCACTTCAGTGTCAGATTGAGAATCCTGACCAGCCCCCACCTCACTTCCTCCAGCCTCGGAGTGGGTTTCCGCATCCACCCCACACACCTCCACCTTGCGTCCCGACCTGAGACACTTTTCAATAAGGAACGACTGAAAGGGATGCACTGCTTCGTAGAAGTGCTCCTCTCGCTCACTGCACGATTGCTTCATGAAGCATTCGGCATGGGTGAGGGAGAGGTGATGGCCCCCAACGGAGTTCGGGCTTGAGACACCAGTGCTAGAAGTCTGCCCTGCTGCCTCACCCATAGCAGGGTCTGCATCCTCCTCCCCAACAAACATGGGTGTACCACGATAAAGCTCACGCGAGGAGGCATGAATCGCGGAGGAGCTCGAGAGGGGCTGAGAGAGTAGGATGGGGTCCACGTGGACCTCCGGAGGGAGAGGGGAGGTGCACGCAGAAAATACGGCCGTGCCGGCGAGGCGGCTGCGGTCCAGCCTGTCGTCATCCGAGGAAGAGCACGACGGGAGCCTCACTCTACAAGCATGAGTACCGGCAGAGGGTCCTATCACAGTCGCACAGTCCAAACTTCGCTGAGAAGACTCAGGCGTCGTTGGCATGGCTAGGGTAGTTGTACTTCACCTGAGTGGGCGGTTTTCGTGGCGCAGAATGCTCCGTCAATCACCGAGCAATCTTGGCAATCAAAGGTGCTGCGAGGACTAGTGGTCCGCGGTCATCCGTTAAGTGAATGTGTCGCGTCAGGTGAGACGGTGAGCCACACACACACACACCAATGAGAGATCGCAGATTGAAGAGAAGGAAGCGACGGAGATCGGCGTGCTGGAGCGTAGGGTCGTTTCACGTTCAGTCACGAGAGCCAAACACGGCACTACGCTTCCGAGGGGTTTGAGGACAAATCTAGACTGTGGTTGAGATGTAGACAGAACCAAAACGCAGGAATGAAGAAGATTGATCCCATGATACACACAACAGATCATTGAGGACAGTGATAAAGAGTGGGTACAGCGCGCACACGCACACCCCTCTCTCTCAAACACAAATACAGTCAACGAAGCGAAGTGAGGTCCACAGAGAAGTAGGACACGCTGCCCGTGTCGTCTCATTGCGACACAACAAGCAAGTCAGGCAATACATTCATTGTACATGGAATAGCTCCATGAGCGACTCCACCGCACAAGTCAACAGTCGTTGAAAGGGGTGGAAAGCAGTACGTCCCATCACACATCCATGCCCTCTCCCTCCTTTGCTGCCCAAGCAGCATTGGCGAGCTCATCCTTCTCCATCGCATCCAGCATTCGTACAGCAGCCTCATGCTCCTCCAAGAGTGCTCGAAGATGAGGTTGTTGGTCTACAGGTTTGCAGAGTCGTAGGTCTACCTCCCGGCAGAAGATAAAAGTATCCGCGTCCACTTCGGAGTCCTCCAGAGACATGGTGGGATGCGGGCGGGAGGATGCGATGGAGCGCCTACTGGCAACTGATGGTGCCACAGAAGGAAGAAGGGCGACGCTATTAGGGTGGGTAGGCTGCATCAAAGCAGCAGCCTTCATGGACGCTGGGGTGCAGCTCGGGGGCGGGCACTTGAGACGCTCACGGAACTGAATATCATCATCGGTGCATTGATCAAAGCGTTGCCATGCTGGCTCAATAGAAGTCAATGCTGGCACCACCAATGCGCGACGTGGGGAGGTATCCCCAACGTCGGCAAGTGATGTGGTACCCTTTTCGGAAGTCGAAGATGATGTAGTGGGGCGGTGGGTCTGCGATTTTGCAGTGGCACCTCTCTTGGCTCCACCTTTGGTCGGCGCGGATGCCGACGCCGGAGGACGCCGCTTTCGCTCCGAGGAATTGCTGCAGTGAGAGGCGATGTTGTCTGCCCACCACTCATCATGGCGGCTGATGCACACCTCATTCATGGGATGCTTCTTGATGTGAACGGTTTGTGCCTCCTTCATCTTGAAGACATCACAGAGCTCCATCAAATCGGTGCGTTCTTGACCCACAAAGTTATGTCGGTCGGCAGCGGCGTTCAGCAAACGGCCAAACTCCTGCTCCACCACATCTGGCGGGGCCTCGCGCTTGCTCATCGCACTGTCTCGTGTTCCGCAAGTTGTAGAGGCATCCTCTGCTCCCGGAGACAAGGAGGACCAACTCTTTGCACTGGCGCTGATGGGGCGTTGGGGTACACCAGCTTCACTCGGCACCACCGCAGAGAGGCTTTGACCAGCGCTGGCATGCTTCATTTGTTGACGGTAATAGTGGCAGCTGCGCTCCTCACAAGCTTGGATCTGCGCCGCACGACGGAGGCTGCTGGGCTGTACCCCTCCTCGGGCAGACGGTGGTCGGCCGGTACTCCCGCGCGAAGCGTAGGAGCTCCGACGGCGTGCCGAGCGCTTGGATGTGGGTCGGACCAAGGTATCCTCCACGGGGCCACGCGTTTGCTCCTCAGCCTCCGCCACAAGGCGCTGATACTCCGGAGGCATGTCTGCTCCTCCCGTGGACTCCACGATGGGGTTGTATCGATGAAGGAGGGTCGCCGCGTTTGCCTCCCGCTGCTTCTGCTGCTGATGCAGAGCTGCCTTCTCAACACGAAGGGGATTCGCCTGGTGAAAGACAAGATGTTCAATGTGCCGCACCTCGCGCTCCTCCCGACGGCTTTGCGGGGTTGCCGAGGGGGCCCAGGTCGCCGGGGTGGAGGTATAGTGTTGGCCAGAAACAACGCGCAGCAGCTGCGGATGACGTTCTAGGGCATCCTCCACCACCTCCCGACCAAAGAGTACCTGCAGAGTGCGGGTGTGTGCATCGGCCTCATCCTGGGGTGTCTTGAACGCCTGGGCCGTTGAGGCAGGATCGGTCGTTGCGGGTGTTGGGGTAGGAAGAGGTATTAACATGGAAGAAGGGTAGGGAGGGGGAATGCGCTCCTCTATGGAAGCAGACCGATGCATCGGCTTCTCGATCTTCGCCTTGGACCACCATCGTCGTGCCTCCACCTCATCTACTTGGCGCACGGAGCCTTTCACCTTGGCGGAGGTCTTGCCCCCTGTCTCCGTCAAACGTGTGCGCATCATCGTGGAGCCGAGGGTACCCGTCAGAGGACGAGAATTGGGGGCGTCAGAGAAGATGCTCTTGACACCTTCGCCGCCATCCTCCTTCACTGGGCCCTGAGAAGTGTAGGTCCCCGACCATAAAAAGTGGCGAGCAGCATCATCGGCCGACACTGTGGGGATGGCCGGGGCCAAGGCCCTGTCGTGGAAGGTGCCATCGTCCAAGGCAGATGGGATGCTCTTGCGTGGGCCGGGCAACTCATCCCCGTCGACAGAGGTCCCGAAGGTGGCCGTGCCATCTCGATTGGATGTTCCCCACGTACCTCCCATGGTTGGGGTGATGGTAGGCGGTGAGCGCCACGGTGCGGCGTGAAAAATGATGTCATTGAGTCTGCGAGGTGCTGTTCCATCCATGGAGCGGGAGGTGGAGGTCGTTTGGCCCATGGTGCCGTCAGCCCCTAGCTCTGCCCCCTCCTCTCCTTCCGAGGGCTGGCGCAGGCAGCCAATGAGTTCACCCTCTGGGGTCATGATGGAGCCTGCCTGCTCCAGGGCAACAACCAGGTAGTCAGGAAGCTCAAGCAGTGGTTCCGACTGCTCCTCAATCAGGTGCTGCTGGTAGTTGTCCAGAAGCTTCGTCACCGTGCCTGCGGGGTCCGGTGAGTGAACCCGGTCACCCTGCGATGGTGGTCGAGGAACCTGTGAGCCGCGGCTGGCGAGGGGGGTTCTTGCCTTGACCGCAGTCGACTCCTCAGCCGGGACCGCTCCGGACGGCGCATCGGCGGTGTTCAACCGCTCCACCACCGTGGCGTTGGCGGTGCCGGTACGCGGTCGGCGGGCCATCGAAGTGGCGGGCGAGTCGGCAAGCGCCTCCGCAGTGAGGAAGCGCCACCGATGGCCGGAAAAGGGGCGGGTTGGGGTAGTTAAGAGATCATCTACATTGGCTTGCATCGACGTCACGGGAATCTCCAACACATTAAAGTTGGATGGCGTCGTGGAGTCAGCAAGTGTCGTCACAAAGTTCCCTGCCGCAGTTTTGGTTTTCAGCTTCCCACAGGAATGAGGCCGGCCTCTTCCTGTTGAAGACGAGCTCTCAGCCATGAAGGGTGTGTGCGCGTACTGATGCGGAAAACGTGCCTGACTCAACGTCAGGTTGTTAATACCGCGAAGTGAAATGTTGGTAGGATCCTGCTGCACCATCCGCTCCGCCACGGGTGGGGGTACAGGATAGGCCACCTCCTTCGGAGGACGTCCAAGTTGGTCATTGGCTGCTACACCTGCAGCACCAGGAGCATGGCGCTGTACTCCTTGGCGACTTCCCTTCGCTGACGATGTCAGACGGGTGTTGTTGTTGGCTGTGGAAGCTCCAGTTGGTGGCCGTTCTCCGGCAGGAATCCGCACCGACTTAGAGGGACCGCCCTTCACTCGTCGAGTGTTCATTCTAACCGCACACAGCTACAGAAAAGTGTATATGAGTGTGGGTTTGTAAGGGAATCTATGTGCCGCGAAACAACAACACAAATAACGTGAAGAAGACACACGAGACATGAATAGAGACTGTCAGCAGTTTTTGTTCTTTTCTTCCCCACATCAATCACTACACTACATAATTATTAAATGCGACTGTCAACGACCCCAATCACCACATTCCACCGAAAGCCTATTGATGGACGTTTTTCACGTCGGTGGTGAAAGATACGAAGGTAGAACCCCACAATGGAGGTGAACTTGCGTGCTCCTGGGAACCTCCTCGAAAATTTGGGTTGAACAGAACACAGAAGAACACTTTCTGCACGTACCTCATTGACTTCCAGCGGAGGGAGGTACTCTGCCACAAAAAAAAACAGGGAAAGAAACAAGGGAAAACAGAATGTGCAACGATGAACAACAACAATGAAAGAGGTGTCGGAGAAAAAAAAAGAGACGTTCGTGTGCCTTGACGGCACATTCACGTCTTACTACCAATGAGCAAAGAGATAGCTTTTAGCAAAGAAGAGAGACACTACACAACAACAGGATCTTTGAGGCACACGTATGCCGCGATAGCCCTTCACCTCCTGGGCTTCACGGCAGTAGCCACACCTCACGCACGCAGGCATACAGAAGAAAAGATATAATTCACGGATCAAATTGAAATAACCAAACACGTGGTGCCAATCATTCACCACCTCGACACACTACCACTCTCCACTCACTCTTGTCGGACTGAACTCTCCTTCTCCCGTTCTCCTATTGTGCTCCTTCAGAGGGAGCAAATGACACAGCCATTTTTCAATATACCCATCAAGCTTCATATAATACTATCCATTCTGCGGTTTTCTTGGTCTATCCTCGTAAATCATACACATGTGCCATCCAAATCCCACCATCCGCCGCATGGCAGATGCCGTTCGCTGGATGCATCACAGTAACGACACTGACACCACCTGCACAGTCAATATCCTCGGTGTACGAAGAATGGTGTAAGGACCCTCCAAAAATAAAAAAATCATGACGCACCTTTAAAGCATTCTCCCCACCTCACCAGCGGACGAAGATGGCCAACAGAGTTGGCAAAAGTAAAGTTGGAAGAGTTCATAATTCTTGGTACGCACTTCGCCTTCATTGCTAATCGCGCACACGTTTTCAAGTTGATCCAGCCTAGATCCCAACACCACGGCTAGAGAGGGATGTGTGATGAAAGATCGGAAGAAGTAGTACGGCTGGGCCACGCGCCGCACCAGCGCAGCCAAATAAAAATCCGACTTCCTGACAATATACGTTCAGTTTCACTTTCGTGCAAGACACACAACAATGGTGATGTGAAAAACACTGATGAAGAGCCTTCATGGGGTGATCCATGCGGCTATGGTATAGTGGCGTCTATTTCATCCTTGCCGACATAGGCATGGGAGATATTATTCCATCCTGGCCATGGGTGCAGCGCATGACAAAGAGCATGGCCAGTACAGTTTCAGCAACAAAACGAACGATGTGGAGGGGAAGAAGGGAGTGCGATGATGTCACAAGGAGCCCACGGGAAATATTGGATTTGGAGTAGATGTACATGAGTACGCCGCAGGATGATGGGCCGTGTTTATGGATGAGCTGCTTTGCTAATATCGGAGGCACTCGACGTCCTCGCTGAGCAGGATATGTTCTCCAACACCACAACCAAGCTATCCAATGCTTTGATGTACTCCTCGTCCAGTGAGGTCGGTTGGGCTTCCCCGCACTCACATACCTCGTCGAAGGTGTAGGTGTAGGCAAAATCTACCATGGTCAGTCGTGCGGTAGCCACTGGATTCTCCGCGTCATACACCAGCAAGAGCGACGACGTATAAAACCGAAACTTCTTTTGCTTCAGAAAGACAGAGCGAAGATCCTGGAGCAGCTTTGAGAAGTGTGCACGTAATGATCCACTGTAGCCCTGTGTCACAAAATCGCACACCACTTGACTCAGTTCCCGATACGAAATGGGTCGAAGCTCCAACTTGGTCTTACATTCATATTGCTGAGTGGCCTCATTCCATCGTTTGTAGCCCGCCAGACGAATCCCGTGTTGGCCAGAGGTGGACTCAAGTGACTTGCGTTCCTTGCTGCGCTTCTTCGCAGCAGACGGGCGAAGACCGTATTGACGACTGCCAATCTTCACGTCCAGTACACACGGATGTTTGAAGCCGAAGCACACATCCTCCAACACCAGCATATCCACAGTTGAGTTTTCTGACTCGCAAAGCACGTTGCTGTAAGAAGGTGATGGCTCTCTTTCCGTGGTGTCTGTCCCACACTCCAAGGGCGTAGTAGGTGAGGTCTCCACGACAGAGACACTCGCAGCGGGCGATGCCACCGCTGTGGAGGTTGTAGAAGATGGCACCCCCACTGGAAGGCACTTGAGACTGACGCTGGTTGTGCCATAGTAGCGTGGGACGAAGGATCGAAGGAGTGTCGAAGGCATCTCCGCTGCACTGGCCATCTCGGAGAGTGTCCAAATCTCCTCATAAAAGTGTCGCTCGCGGGTTGAGCGAGCCGCCTTCCACAAGCGTCCATTGTGAGACAGCATCATATGGTGCCCACCAACAACGTGCTCGTACATGGTAAATGAATGCGCCAAATCCTGGTCCGAATGGAGCTGAGGCGATGTCTTTGAATCCCCGCTGCCAGGAGTGTCGTCGTCCACTGTTCGTGTGGCACGTTTGTAAACCGTGGGAAGACTTGTTTTTTCCAGCTCAGGTTCAGCGGAGTTGCGTGCCGCTATCAGGGGCGTTGGGGATGATGCTGGTACTCGGGCCGCTACGGCCGAAGAATCCCGGATGTCATTGTACGTGGTTAAGTAGGGGCAAATCGCCCTTCGCATTCGGCAAATTTTAACGAAGTAGTCACAACGAAGTTCCACACGCACTTCTTCGTCTGATTAAGGAGATGGTTCACACGGTGACGATTGGCACTTGAAGTAATCAAGAGGATGGTGCAATGAGCACGCAGGAGGAAAGATTTGACGAATGGTATGTCTAGGACTTCTCACTATACCGCACAAGTGAAGAGGAATTGTAGAAGAGTCGATTTCAATGTAGCTGCAGAAGAACGAATCATGAGAGTGAGAGGCGCCTACACGCCCAGTCTATCAGATAACAAACCCCTTTGAGAGGAATCACCTCCGGTGCAGCCCAGTGAATTGTGTGGGTTCAGGGGCATCAACCCGCACCAGGAGTACTTAGATCACCCAGGTCGACACCATGTTAAGCCACGCCACCATCTCCCAATTTTTTTTGGTGAACAACAAAAACCAGTCCAGACAACTACGCAGGTCGAAGAGTATGACCAGGTGATCACGCTTCCACACAGTGACACTTCAACAAGGTACTGGTGTGAAGCCACAGCCACGTGGGTGGCATGCGTAGCATCTTGGTGACTGTTGGGAGACAAGGTAGATGAGTTGGGTCTGGGGATTACAAGCAATGATTATCACAGCAGCGGAGCGGCTGAAGGGAAGGGTGAGTGGAGGGATAGAGGGTCGTCGCTACGACCTAGACAGAACAAACAGGCTTTCGCCTTATTCCATCTTTTCCTTTCCTACACACAAAGAGAGAGGGCTCCACGGTGGAGATCACACACATATCACAATGTTCTACACCGCTTCCACAATGCTGAATTGCAATGATGAGGCTGGTGATTCATGCATGATTCCAGGCTGCAGGTTCCCTGCCACATGCACCACTGTACACCTCCGTTGGAGGTGCAAGTGGGGGTGAGGGGTGGTACGTCAGACATCGGCTTCGTCCTCCGTTCCGACATCACCATCACGACGGCGGCGACGCATTCCGGGGAGCTCTTGTTCGTCATTAGCGGTGTATTCCACTCCCGACATGTTCTCACCTGCTGGCTCAACGTCGCTCTCGCCACCTTCACGGATGAGGTCCTCGGTGACTGGAGAGGCAGCAAGGGGCAGAATTCCCAGAAGAAGGCTACCAATGGCGTCGTCATCTCCAGCGTGACTGTAGAAGACGCCCTCGGAGAGGTTGTTCTGCTGTGCCGCATCATCTCCACCGTCGCCATGATCAAAGGCGTCCTCATCCTCATCGGTCACCTCACATTGCACAATCACCCCTTGAAAGCCATTCTTGGCCACAATTCTGCAGTACACCCACGAAAAGGCACTTCCCAGGACCACAAAGCCAACCAGTGCCATGCCAATGGCGAGGGAGCTCATGGCAGAGACAATGGCGGCCATGAGTGAGAAGGCTGCTGCGGGTAAGAGGCAGAGGGCGGCCATAGGGGTGCTGCATGGAAGAGCAAACGGACGGGCCAGATTCGGGTACTGAATCCGCAGACGTATCAAGGACCCATAAATGAGCAGCAGACGCAGGCAGTAGAGGGATTGGCATAGAGAGACAACGTTGTTGAAGTTCATCGTCAAGCTAAAGATGAGGGTAATGGCTGAATTGATCACCACGGCAGGAATAGGAGTACCAAGACGTGGGTGGTAGTAGCCAATCACCCTGGAGACCTTCTTGGGGAACATCTCCATCGTTCCCATACCCGCCAGCAAACGGCTGGTGCAGCACATGGAGGTTAGAGTGAAGCCCAAGCCACTCAGCACAGCTCCAATGAAGAGCATGTACTTGAGCCAAGGCCCGGCAATAATCTGAGCAACCTGCGGCCAATGCCCTGCTTGCCATTTGCTGTAATCTTGACCAACACCCACCGCACTCACTCCGGCCAGCATTGGAAGCACGTAGGCCACGTAGGTCCCAAACATGAGGAGAACCATGGCGCGAGGTAGTGTGTGTTGAGGATTTGCGATTTCCTCCACAACGGCACCGGCGTTTTCAATGTTGGCGTAGTTCCAGCTGATGATGGAGAAGAAGTTGGACCAATTCACCGACTTCACATCCACCCACAACACTGCGCGGTTAAAACCATGCGCAAAGAGCTGAATCACAGTGAGGAGGAAGAAAGGGAGGATGGTGATGCCGCAGAGAATGATGGAGCTGCTACCCACCAACTCCACGCCCACACAATTAAGAACGCAGCACACAACGACGACGCCCACCTTCACGAAGGCCGTCTCCAGGCCACTTAGATTCGTCAGGTTGGTCACGTAGGCTGCGGTCAGGTTCGGGTAGGTGGCGTTGCCAATGAAAGTGATGAAGATGGTTGCCAGAATACACATGAACGAAATAAATGGTGGAAAGGCAGCATTCGTCCACATCAGCACGCCGGAGTTGCTGGGTACAGCCGTGGAGAGCTCCGCCACTGCCAGCCCCGTTGGGAAGCACCACATCCACGGCAAAATCGTGCAGACTATCAGTGTGATCAGTGGCCCACCCGCGCCAATTCCCTCTTCAAAGCCATAACCACCTCCCACACAGTTGGCGAACAAAATGCCGAACAGTGCGACCGAGTTGAGGGAGCCACGATGGGCCACCGCCTCACCCGCTCGCTGAACCCATGCCGGACGGCGTATCACTTCTTTTGTGTGTCGAAGCTGAGGGTGAAATACAGGTTCAATGTGCTTGGACATTGTAGCCGCACCAGCTCTCTCATTGCTGCTCATCTCTGCGTTGGATATGTGTCACAGAGAGAACACGTGCGACTCACAGCAAGTGAAGGGGAGAGGTAACAGCAACAATGAAAGTGGATACGCGAGCGCCGAGCACTTAGGACAGCACTAGACGGCTGTTTGATCTATATAATGAAGACAGATTCAACACACGTCAAGGCACGGAGGGGAAGTGGGGTACTGTGCTTCTGTCCACTGTGAGTGAGTGAATGGAAGAATCACCACTGCAGAGTTGCACCAACGAAACGATGTATGCTTACGCACAACGCGTCTCGCTGAGTACTGCAGAAAGAGACGACGATTCGAGTAGGGTGGACGCACAAGAAAGAATGGGTAGAGAGGTTATCACACAGGGTCCACGAGAAATTTGGGGCGATGAATGTTCCCCAGCCAATGAGCCTCCAGGATCCAGAGTTGCAGAACCCTGTACCGTCTACGGTTGGCCGGCTGGTGAAGCTGGCAGAAGAAAATAAAACCGGACGATGACCGATTGAAGTCGCTGCGCCTCAGGATCAACCACTACAGCACACTCTGTAAAGTGGTGTAGGGGGTTGAGCTATAGGATGTGTTCCTTGGTTGCTACAGTTCTAATGGAGCTAAATTGGGCGGGCCGTCTATACGGAAGAAGATACGGCACGCACGAGGTGTATGGGTGAGGAGACTCCTTCGTAGAAGCGAAATCAACGGAAAAATTGAGAAGCATGTGCATACTTCCACCACAATAGCAAAACTACTCTGCCAATGTTGGGTCTCTACAGACACCATGAGCGTGCGCATGTTCTTCAATAAATGTCCTGTGCGCGGACAACTCCTGCGTCGCAGAGCATCAACGACGTCGGTGTATGAATCCACGCATGATCCAACCTGTCGTTGACAAACATCAGCGGCACACATCTCTGCACGTAACAATAAAAGTAACCCACAGATGCTATCCAATGTTGGGCAAGAGAAGAAGGTCGGCTCACATGTGGTCAGCTGCACACGAGGAACTACGGAGTGCTCATCAGAGTGTGAAGCAGCCATCGATGCGGGGGGACGACGCAACGGAAGAATCTCTTCACAGATAGACCCCTTTCATCTCCGCCTTCTGCCAGAGCACCTTTGTGCTGGAGCTATTCTTTTAGGAGAACTTCTGCTCCTGTTGCTTCTGCTTCTCCTCCTCAGCCTTCTCTTCTTCTGCGCGTTGGCGGTCGGCCTCCGCAATCAGTGGTTGGAGCTCCGTCGCAGACATGATCTTGAACTCGGGCATGGTGGATGGGTTGGGTGCATAGGGATCCAGCAGCATCAGCTTCTGCTTCGTGGCGGGAACCTTTCGCAGAATAGCCATTTCTAGGCGCTCCGGCTGAAGCTTGATGGAGTCCATCGTCTTTCCAATGATGCGGAGTCCGAGCACCATGGCCTCCTCTAACGTCAAGGTGTTGGACCACTCCTTCTTGAGTAGCGTGCGGGCAAGCTGATCATTCTGGCCAATGGCATGTGCCTCCCAGGCGGAGTAGTCTCCGCTGGGCTCCGTGGAGTAGAGCTGGTAGCCGTAGTGACGATCCCATCCAACAATCATAAAGGATACGCCAAATGGGCGAACACCGCCGTACTGCGTGTACAGTTGCTTCTCATCACAGATGGCGCGGCAGAGGTCTTCAATCACGATAGGCTCTTGGTAGGTGAAGGCATGACGCTGGGCCACCAAACGAGCCTGGTTAATGAGCGCGTAGGCATCCGACGTTACACCAGCCACACTGCAGCCTAGGTGGTCCGCAATCTTGTACACCTTCTCTCCACTAATGTTCTTGTCTTGCAAGTGCTCCGAGTCGAAGAGTGGGTTCTGGGCACTCTTCTCGGCCACGAGCACCACTCCCTCGGTCGTACGGAGACCAATGACGATACCAGCTTGTTGAATGGCCTCAACGGCGTACTCCACCTGATACAGCCGACCTTCAGGGGAGAAGGTGGTGGTACGCGAGTCGTAGCGAGAAGACATGAGTGCTGAGAGAAGAGTTGAGAGGTGTCTGGATGGCCACGGAGGGACGAGCACAAATAGACTGTGTTTGTGTGGGTGGATAGGTGTGGGTGTGTGTGTGTGGCTGTGGACGGGCGAAGAACCAATGCGCAGCAAACAGCGTACTTTAAGAGAGAAAAGAAGCAGGAAAAAAAAGAACGAGAATTGTGAACAAGGTTGCCCAACACCCATGTCTGTCAGTAAGACTCCCAACACCTGTTCGTACAGCGGCATCACAACGATGTTCATTCCTGGGAGCAGCTCCGTGTCAACGAGTCCCCGACTCATTTCATGGGTATAATGGCAATGGCAGTGCACAAACACGCCATTGGTGAGCTGCCATGCCTAGGCAGTAGGCAGCAGAAAAGGAGAGAGAGAGAGAGATAGAACAGCACCACATTCACTGACTGGAGATGCTTCCAAGCACGCGGGACTTCTCCTTCCTGACAATCTCCTCAGCCTCCACAAGCCGCCACATGGACGTCAACGTCTGTGCCGAACAACCAAAATGGCGAATTCCTAAATCAAAAAGAAACCTACGTGTCTGTCGGGAGGAGCCAATGTCACGGCTACACCCTTGCAGTGAGGCTGTCATGGCATCGTACAAGAAACAACGTGTTTCCGGCAGACACTGCAGAACATAATCTTCCGTAGCTTTGATCAAGGCTGGATTAGTTGCAGGGGGTCCTGACCCTGCCCCGCCGTCCTCCGCCAATGGGGTGGATGAGGACGCTTCCTCATCAGTCTCCGCGGTTGTTGCAGATGCGCCGCTCTCATCCTCCCCCATCTTCAGAACCGAGGTTAGCAGGTCTTCTCGCAAGATGGCCACGTCACTCTCCGTAGCATGGTAGTGCAGCGCAAGCTGCAAAAGCTCTGCGTTGTCTGGTAGCGTCATTGCCGCAGTAGCCCCGATCCAATCGCGTGCTTCTCGGTAGCCGCCACTGGCATAGATGAGAGCCTTGACATAGTGCACCTGCCGAGGTGAATGCTGGCCAGGGATCCAAGTAGAAATGGCCTCTGCTGCCTTCATTGTCGTTCCATCCACCGCGCTGCCCGCTGTTGTGATGGGCGGGGTAAACCAGCTGCCAAACTCTGGGCAGTCAAGCAGGCCGTAGCGCAAGTAGGTCAGCCACTGCTGTGCCTCCGGAGAATAAGGGCTACTGAACTGGTGACGTAGAGAGCCATGGGAGGTGATGAGGGGAGCACGCACAGCGGCTACACGTCGGACGGTATGCACTTGCATGACTATGAAAAAGAAACAATCACTTGCCAGCGAGCAGCGTACAAAACAGGGCTTTCTCAGATCACAATGAGTAGGCAAGATGATTAAAGAGCTACAGCAAACACATGAACACGACCAACTATGCTACAAATCACACACACAAAAAAAAGGAAAACACATGGTGCAGAAGAGTTTTAGGTCATCGAGATGCTGTGGCAGGCAAACGTAGTGAAAGATCTTGTGTTGTGGTTATTGTTCATATCCGCCATCGGACTCATTACACTCCAGAAGTCTGCGTAGCCGTGCCGAGCCCTAAGGGCTCATCCATGGCGCACAACTCCTGCATCCTTCGAACATCGATAATACCGTGAATGTTGCGTTCCGCAAGTTGTGAGGAAACAGGTGATGTCTCACCCCAGTCGCACGCACGAACAATTGTCTCTGCCACCACCTCCACATCCACTGGAGGTGTGAGCAGCTTCGTTCCATTGACGGCGGAGAAGAGAAGCTCGAGTGGCTTCCCAACCAACCACAACGGAATGTGAATCATCTGGCCGCTTGCCAGCATAACCGGCCGCGACCCATAAATCATAGCCGGTCGAAGCACAACGCCCTTTTCTCCAAGATTATCCAGCACCGCGCGCTCCGCAATTCGCTTCCCATGGAAGTAGCCCTTCAGCATCCGTTTGTGGCCCAGTGTTCGTGGGGCATACTGATTGAGAGGCTCCGCGGACACGTAGACCATCTTCTTTACTGCCGGAACCAACCGTGGGTGAGCCACTCCAGCAGCAATGTTTGTATTGGTATCCCCATTGATCTCCCGTGCCTCATCGTAGTCGCGTGTGAGCGCACCGACGCAGCTGACCACCGCCGTCGCCTGCGGATGATCGTGCATAAAATCAAAGACTTGTGTGCGAGATGCTGCATCGATGCTCACAAACTGAAGACGATCCGCTGGAGGGGCGTTGGGCTTGACTACGGCCTCTTCAATCGCAGTGGAAGTACAGGAGGCAGAGGATGAGCCCGAGGATGGAGATCCAGATGACGAAGGATTTGTGGCCAGTGGAGGTACCCCAAGTCGGTGCAGCTCATAGAGGGGAGACCCCATCTCAGGGGTTCCACTGCGGGTGGCCACAATGACGTGGTAGCCCCGCTGCAGTGCTTTTCGCACCACAGGCACACCAACAAAGCCACTGCCTCCAAAGAGGAGCATCACTTTTTTGGTTGCGGACATGATGGTGAAGGTTGGCGCACAGAAATGGGCACAGTTCCCAGCACGCACCGTTCAGATATGCGCCAGAAGACGATGCAAATTCCAACCAAGTGTTTTCGACGACCGCAGGTACGTCTAGAAGACGCTTTTTCGTTGAAGATTGAGTGGCGGATGTCCGTGGAAGCTGAATCCGACAGGAAAATAGGAATAAAGGGAGCAGAAAGAGAAGAGGAGTGTGTCAAGCAGTTCGTTCACACACACAAGCAGTCTGGTTCAGGTATTGCTGTGTGCATACGCACGCACGTGTGCGGTCAATCCCCCAACAACTTCCGATGGTATCTGATATGGAAGAGAATGAGGCGGGTTGTTCCCCGGCCTACACTCTCACGATGGACATTGTTTGAAAGAACAAATCCGCGCACACAGACAACGCCGTTACTCTTTGCGGTTGCTTTGTTTAGCCTTATTGAATATAGGTGCATGAAGAGGCTCTCCCTCAGTCTTTCTTCCTTGGCTCCGGTGGGTCTTGCTACCTTCCGTTTTCGGGGAGGAAGGAAAGGAAAGCACCCCATTCCTCCACCGCCCCCCCCCCTCTTGTGAGATCTGTCTCTTCCGTCCATGTAGAACACCAACTTGGGTACCCACGAGAAGTGAGAAACACCAGGTATCTATCGTGATATGGTACAGAAGCAACACCCCCACACAGCAACAACCGTTGCGAACACACAGCCAAGGGACGTGAGTGGACGAGTACTATGTTCATGCAAACCTGTCCATACAGAAGTACACTCCATCGAAGCCTCCCCCATCATCTCACTGTCGTTCCCCTACTCTCCAGCAGTCAAGCAGAAGGCGGTCAGTGTAGATGATGAACCTTTGAGAGCTTCACTCTGCCGCCAGCGAAGAGGTCGCTTCGCAATGGAAGAAAGAAAACTCAGGATTTTGATTTTTTTGAAAATTAAAATCAGTGAGAGGTGATGGATGGACGCAGGTCACATCTTCACCAATTCCGTCACACTTCACACCGACGCCACAACTCATCACAACAAACAACTCAACCCCTCCAGGTGCCAACAAAAGACAGCAGTCGTGGTATCGTCGATACTACACAGGACAGAGGCACCTATTTGTCATTCTTTCTCTTTTTTGTTTTTTTTCTGTTAATCGAACAATCTGACGGTCACACCACACCTCGTTCGTGGACTGTATTTGCTACACACGCACTTCCGTCTCCAAAGCGTCCACCTCATCTGCTGGCAGCCCTTGTTTATCGAGGGTCACGTTCAACAGGCGGTCGGTGATTGCTGCTCCTTCATCCAACCCGTCGCTCGTACCAATCACTGGCATCTCATTCATCCGATCGTAGATATCTGAATGCGTTCTGTTGGAGTCCATTCTCCCGCCTGTTTGGCTTCCCTTTGGTGTGGAGAGTGGAACCAGTTGTGAAAAGCTTCCACCAAACAAGGAAGACTGTTGGGTCAGGGACGTACCTGCTGCATCACTACCCTGCGAGGGTTGTGATAGGTGCGTGGATAGCCTATTCTTGGCAATAAAGCGTTGTCTAGCGATTCCGTCTGGGCCGTAATCAACATTGAAGAGGTGAACGAGATGCAGCACCCCATCCTTTCCACGGATGTAGTCCGTTGGAAGCCGGGCGTCAAGGAAGTCCACCTGACGAAGATAGGTCCAGAGGGTGATTCCGTTTCGACGGAGCTCCGCAAGAAACTGGATTTCCTCATCCTCCTTTGCTCTGCTACACTCCTCACTCGTGTGGTGAATGCTATCACAGTAGAGGCACACCTCGGGGAAATCTGGCTTCCTCAGCGGGGTGAGATGGGGAAGTAGGTTGCTGCAGCGGATGTGAAGCAGAAATCCTTGGACGGCATCAGTGCTGTAGCGGGCAGCAGCCAACGGAACGCCGGCGTCCTTCAGCTCCCGAATAGCAGCAATGTAGGTGTTGGGGTACCTCTTCGAGGCAAAGAAGTTAATGGCATCGCGCAACGTCTGATGTTCTTCATCACGCTGATCTCGGTAGAGCTTCTTCAGCGCACGTACTCCCTTGGACGGATCTAGGCACAGGTCAATCACTCGAAGATGCTCCTTGGCCAACACTTCTTTGGCATTGGCCTCGCAGCGACGGACCGTGTGGCCCGTTTGGTTGCATCGGCGGCAGATGGGCACCCTTCGCTCGTGAATGAGCCGCACCGCGAGGGAGAGCTCACTCTTTCGGAACTCCTTGGCTGGGCGATCATCGGCGTCAATGCGCTGCATGGCCTCGATGATCTTGACCTCATCCTTAGGCAACTCCACATCAAAGAGTACATTGTTGTCAGAGAGCACAAGTCTGGCCACTTGCGTATCCCAATCCTCCGCCGCACCCTTGCGGGGGCAACACTGGCGCGAGTGAAACGGAGTGAGGCAGACGGGGCAGAGGATATCCTTGAGCGGGGCAAGGGCCATCACCTCCTCCGGGACTCGTGCGTAGACGGCAGGGGTCCATGTTGCTGGCTGGGAGCCATCCACGAGACAGAAAAAGAAGGAGTTGGTGTCAATCACCTCATCCAGGCAGCTTTTGGCGGCCTCTGGCAGGGAACGTCTACGGAAGGAGCTATCCAGGGTCTCCACTGCGTTGAGCAGGGCGGACCACTCACGATGGCGGCGGTTTGCATCAAAGTGCTTCTTCGCCTGCGTCATCGTTGGACTAAGCACCGCATCGCTGGGCTTCTCAAAGACCGTTTTGCTCGGAAGGAGGCAGTAGCTGGCGTGGATCCACATCGCGTGGCGCTCCATTGGGCCCGTCACCGCACCCCGCACCACATCAAAGGCCTGGAGTACCTCCTCATAGGCAACTTCATTTTGAATCTGGCGAGTGATGTAGTCCAGCACCGTGCTCCACCGAAGGGGAAGGGTGATGCCACAACGAAAGAGGCGGTCCACGGCTTGGACGTAGGTGAGGGAGGTGTCCACTGCACCGTCACGCGGACGGCGTTCACGAGCAGGCATGGTCACCTGCGGAGTGCGACGAAAGGGGAGCTCGCAGGGGCAGGCATCCTCCAGGTGCTGCCAGGAATCGCAGAGAGTGCATCCACCCTTCTCCTGAATCAGCCGCTCAATCCACAGACGGGCAGTCGGGTGCATTGTTTGGTCCAGCCGCTCGTCTGCCTCGTCCATGGTGGATGGAAGAATCAACGTTCGATGAATGCAGAGACGATTGCTTGGGTTTTCATGGTAATTGGCTGGCCATCCAAAGTTCAAGAGTACGCCGAGTGCGCTGGACGGACGAGGGCTGCGACGGCGAAGGCGCCACAAGCTGTCCTTGAAGGTGGATGGAATGATGAGGAATTCCTTGGCGGTCTCTGAGAGGAAGTTGCCATCGCGTTCCACAGAGCGTGCAACGTCGCGCATGCGTTGGTAAATATCGCGACGAAAGATGTTCTTCCACACCGTCAGCATCGCACGGTAGGATGCCTGGAGCTCGGCAGTGACGGCTGTTGATACGGCAGGACGCTGAGTGTGGGCATCACCAGTGATGGCCGATGCGGGAATAACCTTGCGCTTGTAGCCAGTGGCCTCCACCTTAGCTGCGGAAGCTGACTGTGGCGCGACGGTGCTGAACCAGCGGTAGCTGATGAGGTAGGGAAGGAAGAGGTGGAGTTTTTCGGCGAGAGGGGTCTGTGAGAGGGTACTGGACGAATCTGTACACTCCACCAACACCGCATGGACGACAGACCACGCGCCACTTCGATCTCGTTGGCTGATCTCAAGCGCATCTGCAGGGCGGCGGCCCTCTCCACTTCCGGCACTAGCCTCAGACGTGGTGCAACCACCTTCCACCAACTCTGTGTCCACAACACGCCAAATGAGCGCACGGGCAATCTCTCCAGGGTACTCAGCCGCATGTTGACGAACAAAGCGGAGAATGTGGCCACGTTCCGCCTCAATAGCACTTGCCTCCACCAGTGGAGAGGACATCTGCACGCATGCACGATGCAGAATTCCTCGGTTAAGCTGAACCTCCGCCATGATACTGACGCACAATGAGAGATTCACAAAGGGGTACCAGAGTTATTCTATACAACGCCAAAAAGAAAAACAACCGTGCGTCAACAATGGTTCAGCAACCTTCGCACGCACACAACCAAGCCGAAACGTTCCTTGGACTTAACTCTCTGAGGAAACAATCGGAGATGCCGGCAAAATTTGTAGTCGGCTTCGAAGATTCACCAAGTTTCAACAGAACTCCAAAAAGGTAACTCCAAGAAGAATCTGACGTTTTCCACTCACACACACACAGTAAGAAATCACAACCAAGATGATGAAGTGAGGTGCACAATGGGTTGTTTCGAGGTGGCGACGAGACGTTCTGGGGTACTTTCCACCACAAATTGACCGCTGCAGCTTGTCTTCGGGTTGATGGTTGCCCGAAAAAGTGACCAAGATGCCGTACAACTACGTGAGTACCTCCACCTGGGGGTTCTGGTACGCTTCTGTTGTGTGCTATGTGGCAATGATTGTGTTTTTTGGTGTTTCCTTTTCTGTGTCCTGTTGTTGTTATTTTTTGTTTGTTTTTTGAGAAGGAAGCCGCCGCAACGCACAGCTGCGAAGATGGCGTTGAAGCGAAGATCGCGAAACTACGGGCGCCTCCTGCTGTATATAGTTCACCACAAGGCAGGGGAGCTGATGCTACACACACATCAAAACAAAGACAAAGAAAAAAGATAGGTAGGTTGTTGAGGGAAGTGCTCACCATTCATGTGGCTATCATCACCACGCACAGCAGCAACAACAACAAGTTGAGTGGACAGATTCCTCTAAAAACCCCATCACCTCAGATACATTACAAGCGAACGTCTTCATCCGCGGCAGGTTCTTGGCATGTATCTGGTGATGACTATCTACATCGACCCCTCTCCACCGCACAGATTCCGACAGGAGCCACTCTTTCCTGTGCGTATGGTAGGTGCATTTTGTGTCCGTACTGTGAGGGGACTGACAAGTGATTGTAACTGTACATTTCCCCTCATGGGTTCTGCATGCGTGAGGACTACGCACGTTGATCTAGCATCGCTGTAGCGTCAGCCTCCCAATGCTTCCACGATCCATCCGCGTAGGTGCGGTCTAGATAGCTCACTGCCTTCCGCTTCACCAACGCCGCCGCACGAGATGCACTACGATCAATGGCGGCTACGGCGAGCACAGTTGCCCACGCATCATGCGACGGGCAGCCAGAGGGGAGGTGATTTGCCATGTCCACGCATGAGATACCAACACAAGTTCCCAATCGAGGATTCAAGGAAAAGGCGCCCGTGGAGCCCTGAAGAGGGGCCAGGCGCTCCACATTAGGGCCCGCCATCGTCTCCTCCACCACATTCGTCAGGATGTTCCGCAGGTACTCCGCCGTAGGAGCTTCTGGCTTTGGTAGGCGTGAGATGGGAGGCAGCTCCGTGGCGCGCTTAATGTTCATGGTGCGCGTCGCACAGTTGGCAATGATGCGAGTACGCATCCACAGCAGCTCAATCATATAAGTCATCACCCGACGAGTGTATTTGCTGGCAATTGGTTTGGGCATATCGAGTGGATGAGAGAGGACTTCACCCTTGGTGTTCTGGCGGAGTTGAATGAGGGAGGTGTACGGGCAGGCGAGAAGAAAGGTTGCGGAGAGCTCAGACATCTCAGCCACCGCCTCCGCGCGGGCGGACACAGAATCCTCCACAAGGTGTTGAATGCGGCCCGATGCCGCGGCTATGTGCACCAAACCGGTATCGTCCGCCGTTCCAACCTCACTGGAGTGGGTGGCCACCTCTACACGTCCAATGTAGTCCACCACCGTGGATCCTACGCGGCCTGTTGCGGTGACGGTGAGGGTTGTCACGCCTTCCGGAATCAGGGCGTAGAAGAAGCGCTGTGTTCCCTGCTGAACCACCGGGAACTGGGTTGACTTGACGGAGCTACGCACCTCAGGCTCCACGAAGCCCACCTCCACGTTCGCCAGGGCTGGCACCACACAGCGGCAGAGAGTCTGCACTACCGCTGCCGTCACCTCCTGCAATGTCGGAGCCTCTTCAAAGTAGCCGCCACTCTCCCGAGCAAGTAGCTGCAGCATGGCCTGGTCCGTGTTTAGCGAGTAGGACAGACCCACGGTATTGACGCAGCAGGTGCTGATGTTTTGAGATGCCTCCACAATCATGCTCTCTGCCTGACTGGGGCTCCCTTCGTCGGTGATGAGCACCACGTGGCGCACATAGCCTTTGGGGATCGGCCCACACCCACACTCGCCCGTTTGCGAAATAATCGAGTGAAGAAGATGGGCAAGGGCGGAGGCACCTGTGCTCGGGATCTGCGCGCTGACCTCCGCCACCAAGGAGGAGACCTGGTCCACCGGGACCTGCCCTACGAGCTTGCTGCCGTCGTTGTACACGCAGAGGTGTTTGCCATCATCATTCTTGGAGATCACCACGTTGATGTAGACCGAGTCAGGAAGGCCGTAGAGGGCGGTGGCGATGGCGGCCCCAACTGCCTGAGAGCTCGCGAGGCTGTGGGAATCCACCAGAAAAATAAGCTCCGTGTTGGGCTCGCAGCTGCGGAGCTTCGGGGTGAGGCAGACCGCCGCAGCATGGCGGCTGGAGCTCGGCACCACCTCACGTGGGTCCGTCTCCAAAAAGAGCCGGAGGGGCTCCTCCGTTTCCATCACGGCACACGCAAGGACGAGCGGCTCCGCTCGACGTTGGGCGTGGAGGCTCTCGGTGAACTCAAGAGTGAAGGCAGAGTCACCGTGGTAGTCCACCTTGGTGGGCAGCTCCTCGGCCACATCGCCTAGTGAAACCTCGCCACGAGTCAAGGTTACCTTCCCACGCATTGGCACATACAAACGTGTGTGATAGCGAATCGTGAGTCCACTTCGAAGTCGTTTGGGGTTCTTGAGTCTAAACAACATGTTGTACTGAAGGGAAGACTCTGCGGGACGCTGCACCTCAGGAAAGAGCTCGCTGGGGAGTGAAAACACAAAACGGCCATTCCGCGCGCTGTGGTTGATGGGCACCTCATAGACGGCGGTCATCATGACGACGGTTCCCACAAAAATGGTCCACGGAACTTCCTGGGACGCCACCGACCACGGAACACGATCCTCCACCATTCCGGTTTGAGACAAGGCGCTCGCCGACTCGCATGATATACACACACCAGACTTATGCATCACGGACCGCACCACCTCATCCTCATACTCCACCGTGCTGGAGCGAAGACGCCAGCCAAGAGGAAGGGGGAAGGCAGCGATGGCCTTCACGTCGTGGTTGGTCTCGTTGATGTATTCCCACTTGATGCTCACCTTGGCGGAGTAGCCATGGATCTCAACGGAGGCATCGGCACCAAAGAGAGAGAGGGGGCGGTACTTGCCCACAGTGAGAATGCCCCGCTCATGAGATGGAAGGCAGTTAAAGGCACTCGCTGCGTTGGCCAAGGAGGTCATTCTGCCTGCTGAAAATGGTGGCTTTGACAACCGTCTGCTTCGACACAGGCGTCGTGAGTTGGATATGTTCCTTTAGAATGAAAGTGAAGACAGAAAAAGTGGGAGGGGCAGAAGTAGATGAAGAGAGTGACGTACTACTCGACATATTTGTGAAAACATTCCAGCATTCTACAGTTGCTCCGTTGGCGGCGGAGCACGGGGTGGTGTTTGAGAACTGGGTAGATGGGGTAGAAGGCCTCCTCCATTCACACGATGATGAAGAATGAAACTTCTTAGCCCCGGACCATATCGACAGCCCGTCATGTGTCCACTTAGTCAAAAAGAAGAAAAACGAGAGTTCATCACCGTTACCGCCCAGTGTTCGTGTGTGGGTTGTCGTTGTTGTGGTGGTTCGCATGATCATCTCTCATAATACGCTTGAGCACCTCCAATCTCAATCTCATCCTTACTTATGGCGGCGCAGGCGCTTCTGGCGGCTCTCCTCATTCTTCTGAGCCAGCAACCACAGGAGTGCAGCAGAGAGAGTAGGGGAGAGGGTGTAGCTCGCGCGGGGATCGGAGTGGCGGAAGAGGTAGGCCATGAGGCTTGTCGTCAGAACAAAGAAGATGCTGTTCAAGAAGAACAAGGAGTAGGCCATGGACACTTGCAGGCGAAGACGGCGGAGGGCCTTACCTTCTTGGTCAGTCACTTCAGAGAAGTGGCGCTGGCGGACCCAGAACTCGCTGCTGATCATCACACCATAGGCCTGGGTGAGCAGGTACGTGCAGAATCCCGTCACCGCTGCGTAGAGCACCGCGTTGGTGGGTGAGGTGGCATCCATGGCATTGATGGCATGGGAGAAGTATGCCGGCTGGAAGGACACGACGAGGGCAACCAAAACCAGAATGTGGCGCGGGTAGTTGAGCTTATTCGCTTGGATGCGCTCGTCAAGAATGTGATCGTCGTTGGTCTTTGCCATGGTGCGTTGGAATAGGTGATTCAAATCACAACTAGATGAGGGCTTGGACAAATTATACTTTCGATGAAACGAGCGAGTAAACACAAGATGTAAGAAGGGGTATGTCTTAGATTTGCAGACATCATTGTTTGCAGAGAATACATGAAGTGAGTGTGTTTTAATCCGTGGAGAGTAGTTTGTGACGTGATGACCTCGAAGTGGTTGCGTTTTTTTTTTTTTCAGAGCCTCAGCATCACTGTTGATATATAGAGGTGGTAAGACCAGATGTCTCGATATCAACTATTCCCAACTGCAGAGATGTGATGCCACCATGCGGGCGAAGGATGCTCGACATGACGTCTCTCACTCTTTATTCCTGGATCTTCTCGAGCTCCTCACGAATGGCGGCGGCATCTTGAGCAAACAACTCGTGATTTGTTGGCATCATTTCCCAGCTGTTGATGCGCAGTCCACTTGACTCATCTCGCTTAGGGATGATGTGGAAGTGCACGTGTGGCACCTCCTGATGGGCCAGCTTGCCATTGTTTTGCAGCACGTTGTACTGCGTCTCCCCATCAGGGCCCGCGGTGACACGAGAGATCTTGGCAATCAGGCGACCCACATCTGCCGCAGAATCCAAATCACACTGGTGCAGACGCTCTGCGTGCTGCTTCGGAATCACAAGAACATGTCCACGAGCGAGGGGGTTGATGTCCATGAAGGCCAGTGCCTTCGTCGTCTCCGCTACCTTGTGGCAGGGAATTGCTCCTTCAACAATCTTGCAGAAGATGCACGACATCAGTGGAACGATAAGCGTATGAGCAGGGAATGATAGCTAAAGATGCCTCTTGGCACACAAGAAGATTGAGAAACAGAACAGGCAAGAGTGAATTGTGTGTCTCACAGACTTTGTAATGAGTGAACGAGGATGACGCAACAGCTGAATTGAGCAAAGTAAGTTGGCGACAATGGAAATGACCCCACGAGGTCCGTCCCGATGCACTACACAATATCGTAGTGGGTTGGCATGCTTCACCTCTGCCGAGCGAATTTGATGCTGTTGTGGTGCGTGTCTAGAAACTGAACAACGCTACTCCAGAACCGCAGCACGTCTGAAGCGGTGGTCTCCAGCTTGGCGCGAGCGACGTTGTGCTGTACGCCGACGTGGGGCCGAAGCCTCTGTCAGTGGGTTGCCATCGAGAGGTTCGCCCATGAGGTTGGTTTCCATCCGTACCTCCAAGGGAGTGTCGTCAACGTCCTCCTCCTCCACCTTCTTCTCGGCCGGCTTCACAACAGTCTTCCTCGGCTCAACTGGCGGAGGTGGGGCCTTTGTCTTCACTTTCGCCTCGGTCTGCTGCTCATCCGCTGGTTCCCGCATAGCTTGTTGAAGGAGAACACCAGAAAGCTCACTCGTCATGCGAGGCATCTCCTCAGCACTTGGTGCCACAGCAGCAGGACTCCTATCCTCATGCGTTGGCAGAGGAGGCGTAGTGCCCTGTGGAGCCACTTCCTTCTCCACCACAGCCATCACCACCACCTCCTCCTCCTCCTCCTTCTTCCTGGGAACTGAGGCTGCGGCCGAAGCAGCCGCCTTCACCGCGGCCGCCAGCCGCGCCTTTTGCTGAGCTGCGGCGTGATGCTGTTCGTGGCGATACGCTTCAGTTCGTCGAGCAAGACGCTCAGCAATTGTTCTCGTGGCCTCGTGGCCAATGACCTGCTGTTGAGGGCCTCCGAGGGCCTCTTCCTCCCAGTGGGCGTTGAGCACATCCACGGTATAAGAGAGCTCCGCCACCGCGGCATCAACCAAGGCAGTTCGTCGAGATTGACGCATCGCCGGAGAGAGGTCACCCCCCACTGAGGGGCCCTGGATGACCTCGCTCACTCTGGCCAAGGCCGCCACGGTGTTGGTCAAGCACGTCTTGGCGAAGGAAAACTCCGCGAGCACCTCACCCGCACGTGCGGTACCATTCGTGGCCACCACCGCCTCCACCGACTCCATGAGACGGAGCACCGTCAAGGCCTCTGCCTCAATCAGCAGGCTTCCATAGAGACAGAAGGTAGCGCTGCACTCGTCACTGAGCTCCATGGCGTTGATATCCGACGTGATGGCGGTTGACATGGTGGTTGCCACGTGGCCCATCAGCCTCTGAGTGACGAAGGCTCCAATGACGGGCTGATGAAGGCAGCGCAGTGTCTCATGTGCCTGGGCAACGAGGGCCATGCAGTCCCCAATGTAGGAGCGAACGGAGGATGAGTGCTGCTGGCCTAGGCGCTGCCAGTCCAGTGCAGGTTCCATAAAGCCAAAACGTCGGATTTCTCGTGTGATGAGTCGCTGAGGGATGGCCACAAAAAAGCGGAGCATGGTGTCCACGGCCAGTTGGCAGTGCTCCACCACCGGAGTGATGAAGGTGGACACAAAGTACTGGCGCTTGGAACGTAGCATGGCAGCTCGTTCAGCCTTTTGAGCTTCACCCTGAGCCCCTTCCCGTGCACACCCACAGTTGAGATCCACCATCACCTCCACCAATCCAGGAACGATGAGATGCTCCATCACGAGGGGAATGATGCAGTTTGGAAGACACAAGGTGTCTGCCAAACACTCCACCACCCTCCGCGAAAGCGTAGATGGATCAGCCTCGGAGTTACCACAGGCGGTCAAGCACTTGAGATGTTGCACATCAACAAAGGCCAGGAGGAGCTCTGCAATGAGTGAAGAAACGATCTCTTCATGGGCAGCGAGGTGTTCAAGAACCATAGAGCTATGGCCCAGTGCAACACGCATCGTGGCAGCATCCGTTTCAGGGGCAGCTGCTCCCCCACCCTGTGAGGTCTTCTGTCGAGAGAAGCTCGTTCCTGGCGTCCGTCCAGAGCCCACTGCCTTCGCTGAGAACAGATCAGCGCTGTTGAACACCTCAATGCTCCTCCGCATGAAGGGGGTGATGCGGTCCACCACGACTGAAAGAAGATTCACAAATTTGTTGCTGAGCTCGGATGAAGCGTAGTCGCGGCTCAGACGAGGTCGCACGCTGAACTCCAATGGCACAATGGATGGTGTCTGGATGGATGGGAGGGACGTGATGTAGGCCTTTGACACTGAGGACACTCCACGAAAGTAGGTACGTAGGCACGAGGTGCGGAGCTGCTCCAAGTCCTCTAAGAGGTGCCGAACATCATCTAACTCCCCCTCACCATTCTGGCTCAACGTTGAGCAGGATTCCCCAATCGTCGTCTTAAGACGTAGCACAGAACTGCTAATAATGTTCATCATTTGCTCAAATTGGCCCAACAACACCTCCACTAGCGTGGCGGCAAAGAGCTCCACCCGCTCGGAGCTGTGCGCATCCGTCAAGTCCTCTGTGGTACACTCACGTAGGCTGGCCACCAAGGAGTCAAACAAACTCCGGTTGGTGAAGGCAGCCATCAAGGGTTGGATGAGTGATGCTGTGTAGTGAATCATGCGTCGCACCCCATCCACGGACATCTCACGCAGACTACGCCCGCAGGGCCCACTGCGGTCCACGGTTCCAAGAACAGGGAAAAAACGAAGAGGAGGCACTTCCTCTGACTCCTCCACCACCCCGTTGCGTCCTCGACCAACATTGGCCACCGTAGCATCCTTCTTCATGGCTGCCGTGGCTTCGCGCACCATCCGCTCCAGTGAACTGCCCGGAGCGGGGGAGAAGTCGTAGCCCCCGGCGTGTATGGTGGCAGCAATGCCACCCCAGTATGTCACTACTGTGGTTTCCAGTGCCGCCATGCATCCCTCCGCCAACTGGACGGCGAAGGTGGTTTGGGCAGCTGTGCGGCTCATGATGCTGGACTCGGCCTGAGTGCCTTCCAGGAGCTGCTGGAGAAGACTCTTGGCGTGCTCCACGGCTTGAGAACAACTGCTGGCTACCACCTCCGTCAAGTCAAGGCCGTCCAAGCTGCAGGTGATGATTGTACCTGTTGGATCTGGCGTGCTAAATGCCTCCATCACCCGCTGCAGCAATGCCTCCTCGGCAGCACCATCATCAGGGTGGGGCTGAGGATGGGTGGGTGAGGATGGCGCCATTGGATCGGTCCTTGTGGGTTCAAAGGTGAAGGGAAGTCCTGAAAAAGAGTCCGTGAGGGCGCCCAAGGCACCCACAGCGGACTCACCCACCGTGTCCTTGTGCAGATCTGGACCAGTTGTGGTCCACCGCTTGTCATGGCTACCTCGTGTGGCGCCACCCTCCTCCTCTTCCTTCTCCCCGCGTGCGGCATGGTTCACCGCAGTCCAACGCCGTGCCTCTTGGGAAACATCACTGGCGGACTTCAGAAGCAAACGTCTGTGTTGATTGCAGACGAGTCGGAGATAAAACTGAGCTGGGTGGAGTACCTCGGGAGGAGTGCCGTGTGTGATGCTGGAGGAGGTAGTCGGACGTGGACGTAAATAGGGGACGGATGAAGGTTGTTCTACCCGAATGGTACGCAGCTTAGACTGAAGAGCCAAGCAAAAATGGCGTAGCTGCAAGGTGCTGATGCTTACATCCATCATCATGGATAGCGAGTCCTCAAGACCCACCGTGTCTCGTGCGTGAAGGCTAGAGATCTGCTCGGAGATGCGATGGCAGAGGTACAAGGACGCTCGAAGTAGGGAGAGCGCAAACCCATACGCTAAGGTGCAATGAGATGCGGTGGCGGACCAGCGCGAACGATGTGGTTGGTTCCGTGGCTTGGATATTGAAGATGCCTCACTTGCCGGTGGAGGTGGACTAGCCTCCACTTCCTCCTCTTCTGCATTTCCCGTCGCTGAGCCATCCAGGAGGTCGTAGTGTTCCTCGAGATAGAGCATCGCTCGTCGAAGCTGAACAACACCAGCTTCATAATTGGCTCGTGTAGCCACGCGGGTTCGCTGAGCCCCCACATCTCGCAAGACCACGAGAGGAACGTCACACCACAGCAGCAGCTTCTCATCCGGCTTCAGTGCGTAAAACTTTCCTAAACGAAGCATGGAAGGACCCGCGGCGGAGCTCTCCAGTGCCCCGTGAACCCTCCCACTCATATTGGCATGTGGCTCATCATTCTCCGAGTCACCTTCCTCATCCTCTTCCGTTTCCTCCTCCTCATCCACGGTACCTGAGGCGAGTGAAGACGTGGCTGGGCTATGTGCCGCGCCGTCTCGCGGGGAGGTGGCCTCCACATTCGCATGATTGGGTAAAGATGATGCCTGAATAGGCACAGCCACGGGCGTTGCACAGCTCGCATACACGGCCCCAGGAGTACTCCAAACACTTAGCATCTTCTCCAGTGCCTCTTGGTTCAATTGGCTTTCACGCAACGCAGCAAATGCCTCCACAGAGGGTCGAGAGAGGTTCTCTCCATGGGCTGTGGCGCGCCGGAAGGACTCAATGAGGCCAGTGAGCGCATCACCTGTGAAGAGAGCCCGGTCACTGTCGTATACGGCTTGGAGCGTCTCTCTGGACTGAATGAAGGTACCCAAGTGGTCGGAAACAAGCTGCTTGAGCTCCTCCCCGGTGGCGGATGCCTCACTCTTCACGGACGCCACCAACTCCTTTTCAAACTTTGTGTAGTGATCCTTGGACAGCACACGCAAGAGGTACTCTCGTGGACTGAAGGAACGACTCGTGAAATCCACCTGCGCCGTGGAAGGATCACCATCTCCATCCCCGTCCATCGTGCCTTGTCGCAGACTCAAACAGACTCAGAATCCAACAGGACTTGACGTGAGTAATCAGCAACACCTACGCCACTGTTCCTATAGGCAGAAGAACAAACAAAGAACACAAAAAAAGTTAGACATTCGCGTTCAAGACTTAACATCACGGATTCAACCAAACATGAAAAGTGGGCAAAGAGTGGCCCATGAACTCTATCAGCATCAACGCAGCGGGAAAATTCCCAGGTGCATTTTGATAAGAGCAGGAAAGTCAATATCGCCATCAACAACAAACAAAATACTACACCACTCAATTTAAAAAGAAAAAAGCCCAAAAGGGATTGAATGTGTGCGTAAATCATTGCCATCCATGCACAAACATTTGTTTGGTAAAAAAAAAGTGAAGTAATGAAGAAGAAAAAGGATAGCAGAACAGTTTCGTGTTCGTGCTCCTCACTATGTCAAGGAGGAGGAGGTGGTGGTGGAGGAAAAACTAGGTGGAAGCACATGTGGTATGCACAGCCTCTAGCAACGCTCCATTCACATCATCCGTGGCCTCAGAAAATGGTTGAAGGAACTCCTCTCGCCAGCCAATGGACAGTCGCCTGAGTACACTGTCATACCACTCTTGTTGCGCATCCAAATCGTCAAGGCAACGGCAACACAATTCTCTGTTCTCCAGTGCGAGAATGCAGTCGAGGCGGGCTACTCCGGCATCTAGATAGCCGCAGAGGAGACAGAGATGCTCTACGGCACTCCCAAAGCCAATCATAGTCCTCTCCTCTGTGGTGCTGGTATACTGCCACTCGTTGAAGAATCGCCCGCTTAGATCAGATGAAAACCCAGCAGGCATTCCACTGTCGTGGCGTACATGGCTGAGGTAGCTCGATAGGTGGTGAAGAAAAACACCGGTTGACTTTCGTTTTTCATGGAGGCGCGCGCGCAGTGCACAAGCCTCTGGGATGACTGTAGAGCGCACGCCACTTCCACGTACATAGGAGATCTTGCATGCTGCCCGTGTCCTGATTGGTATATACTTGGTCAAGCGCTCCCATCCACATCGCGTCTGGAGGCGTTCCTTTGCCATCACGGAGAACTTCATCTCATAAAAAAACCGCCTCACCCACTCGGCGGTGAAGAGAACATCAGGCACTTCAGCCAAGCCTTGAAAAAACTGCTCGATACACCAAAGTTGCTCGTCGGCAAGGTTAAGGTGTTTGAGCAGATTGCGATCTTGGATAAGGGGTGGAATGAAGTGCTGCATGTAGTCCACTTCAAGGATGGCATGAAGTTGCTCATAGGCGCAGAATGGGTGAGTAACGGAGTGGTTCCCATGACCAATTGGTGTGGACTTAAGAGTGGTGGTGCTGCCGTCTCCGTTCAACACCGTCGCCTCATGGTGCATTTGAGGTCTGTTCACCACCATGCGAATGAAGTAGTAGCGTGGGGTTCCCCCACTGGGGGTGATGAAGAACTGCACTGATGGTATATCGGGCTCCACGGTCGTTGGCGAGGACGCTGCAACATCGTCATCCATCACCTGGGTCTGGCTCGTCTCATCCGTCTGACTCTGTTCCATCACGCCACTTTGCTCGTCCACGTTAGAGGGGCTAAACAAATCATCGCTCGACTCCATTGAAGGTTGTTGGCGTTCGTAAGTGGCAGAAACTCAATGTGCTTTGATTCGAAAATGGGGGGCAGAGATGTATGCTTTGAGAATGGAATAGAGAGAAAATGTTTTCGGAAAATATCAAAGGGCGGTGTTCGAGTGTGGGTCTTCGCTAGAAAAACAAAACAAAGAAGGAAGGAGTAGAAGTTGGTGAAGTGCTCATGAACCATCGGCCACCAAAAACATCGAAATTATAGAGCCAGCATGATGAGCATAACGGCAGTATAGCCTGAAGGAACATCATCATGCCAAATGATACCAACAAATCGAAGCAACTTCCACCCTCGTTGCCGCTCTGCGGTTCACGCAAGTATGTACATGAAAAGCCTGGAAACTGCCATATAGGTGGCAGCTGTGGGCCCAACCTCCCTTCCTCTTTCCTTTATGTGTTCTGATCTTCACTGCAACAGAGATACACTCAAGTGAGGGAAGGTGGAGGACCTCAGCACCAACATCTGCAGTCGCTCCCTCGCCTCTCTCCAACGTGCACAACACAAAGACTCAGATTCAACTAGGGTAGTGGCTAATCACTCGGTGGAGTGATTCGATGACGGGCTTCTGACCATCAATGAACTCTAGAAGTTGGCGATGCTTATCGGTGAGCTCCACCACCTTGACGCGGGTCTGATCAATCACTGCCTTTCGCTTTTCATAGTCCAGAAGCAGATCCTCCGAGCCCACCAGTGGCATCTTCTCCTTCATGCGCAAGTTGGCATGGAGGAACCCATCACGCCTGCGCTTCGTCTGTGCTAGTCGGTCGCGCACCCCATTCAGTTCGTCCTCCGTCGCAGAAACCTGCTGACGCAGCTGGGCGTTTTCACCCTTCATAAATTCTAACTTCTCCTTTACATGGGTCAGAACGTGGATCGTGGTGGTGACTTTGCGGCGTAGCTTCACCAAGTCTTCGTTTCGCTCCTCGATCTTCTCATTCAGATTGGTGTTCTCAATCTTGAGCTGTTCAAAGTCAATCAGATACATCCCATCGCTGTGCTTGTCCTTGTCCGTCGCACTACCGCGGAGCTTCACCGCCTGGTTCTTGAGTTGCAGGTAGCGCACCCGTGTGGACTGAATACGCGACCGCTGCGCCTCTTCCGTGTCTAGAAATTGCTGAATGTCCTCCGAAGGAACGGGGCAGCTCGAGCGAACAAATTTGGCCGTCGTGGACATGCCGCGAAGGTAAGTACGGAAGTTGCTCTCCTGGGTGATGGCTGAATCAATGGTACCTTGGTGATGAAGACGCAGCTGCTCTAGCTCCTGCTCCGCCCCACGCCGCTTGTTCGCCACACGTTTCTTCTCCTCGCCCATTTGACGCACCAGAGACCAATACGTCTGCTCCGCCTCGGGGGTGGTCAAGGCCGTCCCTTCATCTTCACCCTTTCGGGTACGTTGTTCGGCCAGGTGTTTGGCTAAGATGCGCTGATAGGCAAGGTTCTGCTCCACCGTAGTTTCACGATCCACAAGAAGTCGCCGATACTCATCCAACAACGCCTCTCGTTGTTCCTCGGGTGTGAGGTCCACTTCCTGCACGGTTGCCGCAGCCGCAGCAGCCGCAGAAGGGGCGTTGGTCGCCCTCTCTCGCTCGCGCTCCTCGTCTCGCGCCTGCTGAAAATCCTTCCAACGCTGCTGAATGGTGAAGGCGGCCTCAGCTTGAAGGGCCTCCTCCCTGCGCTTGGCCTCCTCCTCTTCGTACATGGCGGAGTCAACTAAGTATAGGTATCCAAAGGATGTACTGTGTGTGTGTGTGTGTGTGTGTGAGTGTGTGCGCACCAAAATTCTATGTGCGCTTCACGCCAAAACGCTTTTGGTCAGCGTTTACACACAAAGAAGCTCACGTCCAACAAGAGACTACTATGTGCAGAAGATATTCACAGATTGAGAAGTTCAGAAGTAAGCATCAGTGAAGAAGAACGATAGGATACGGAATTTATACGCAACCATGCGTGCGAACAGACAACACATAGCTGCCAAATGAACGGCCATCATCAACGTGGGCCTCAAGCACCAAAGCATGAAGGGAGAGGGGGGAAAAAATGTAGCCCGCTCACATCAACGTCATCGGAGAGAGCTAACCGGAGCGGGAGTGGTGGCGATCTCTTAAGGTTTGTTTCAGCTGCATTACTCCGACGCCGACTCCCGAAATGACTGGACGATGGATGCGATCTCCTGGGCTGCCTCCACGGCCTCTTTGCGATCTTGAGAGCTCACCACAACCTTTGCATCGACCGCAGGAGATACGCGGGTACGCTTCTCTGCCGGGGTCACTGACAGCTGGAGCAGCGACGAGTAATGCGACCGAATCTCCCGCAACAATGGAATGGGTTGGGAGGCACCTGAGGTGGATGCTGTACCACCATCAAATCGTGAGATCCACACACGGGAGAGCTCCTCCGGGCACGCAATGACGAAGGTAGAGGGCTGATTCACCGAGATGAGCTTTCTCAGCAGCTGTGTTGCCTGCGCAATGGATGAGCGATTGCCTCGCAGTACCACAACCGATTGAGAGCGGAGCAACGTTGCCCGATCGCACTTGCTTGCGAGCTGAATCGCAGAAAGTGGGGAGAGAAGCTGGCTAGTTCCTCCCTCACCTTCCTCGGTTGGAATCGTGGAGCCCTCCTCCGTTGGCACATCGGTGTCCTCCATGACATCAGCCAGTGCTTCATCATGCGTCACCTCTGGATCCACGATGCGTGCCGTCAGAAAGGGGTGCATGTTTGCCTCCACTGGAATACTGACCTCATTCACCTCCTGGTCCTCTACGAGACCCTTTGCGTGGTTAATCTGCTCCTTCGATCCGCGAATGACGATGGTATTATCCCGGCACACGAGACGAGCCCCTGATTGCTCCTCAATGCTTCGAATGGTGGCGCCCTTCGTGCCAATAACGCGAACAGAGGAGCGGCGGTCCTTCAAGTGAATGGTCAGCGACTCCGCATGCTCCTGGCGTACCTTTGCCTCCTGCAGCAATGCTTCATACATGGAAATGGCCTTCTTCACGGCAGGTTCACGGCCCGCAATGAATGCGATGCCATTCGAGATCTTCACCGACCGCACACCGCTCTCCATCTCCACCTTGCGGATAACCGATCCACCACGGCCAATCAAAACACTGGCGATCTGCGGGTCAAAGCGGAGCTCCCCCACATGGTACTCCTGCATGAACTCCTCCACAAGTATCTTTGCCTGACCCACCTGCTCCTCACTTCCCGTCAGCTCCAGACCTTGATCAGTGAACTTGATGCGGGCACCGCTACCACGCTCCATGGCGTTGATATTCACCCCACGCTCCCCAATGAAGTCGCGCTTGAGCTCCTGCCGCATGGGAACCATTACCCGCGTGTTGTCCTGTTGTTGAGAACCCTGCTCAACGATGCTCTCAATGGCAGCAATGCAGCTTGCCATGCCCTCCTCTCCTCCCACCACGATTCCTTCACCTGTTGGCATGGCATCGATGCAGAGAGCAACACCAAAATCAATCTGCAGTTGCCGGAGCGTGGCTCCTCCTACCCCAATAAGGCTCGCACGGCCGATTGGGGGATACGAAAAACCACGTTGCGGAAGCTGGTTGGTGCGAAGGTCATCCAGTTGGGCGGTGATGGCGCGTAGCTGAGTGTTGGTTTCTGCAATGCTCTTATCAATACCATCTACCGCCTCCGACTGCATTGGACGACGTGCGGCCGTGGAGGGGTCCTGCCGCATGGCGAAGATCTTGGCCTGGACCTTGTCAATCTCCTCACGAATATCACGGAGCTTATCACGAATCTCTCGATCCGACGCAAATCCACTCCGCTCCAACGCCTCCCGCAACAATTCGCTGCAGCGTTGTACATCCGCCTCCTTCTCCTTCAGTTCCGCCTGGCGACTAATCATGAGCGACTCGTACTTGTTCACACGGTCCTTCTGCACGTCGAGCTTCGCCGCACCGCTCAGACGCTCCAGTTCACGCCGTTCATCACGGAGGAGCATCTCCGCCTCCTCCCCTGCCCGACGAAGGTCCTTTGCTTCTCCACTAACAAACCGCAGTGTTCGTTGAGCCTGGGAAACCGTCTCGGACTCAATCCGCAGTCGGTGAAGTTCCGAGTGAAGTTGGTCCTTCTGACGAAGCAGCGGCTCCATAACAGCCTCGCGCTCTTTTGCCGCGGCATTGACAAGGGGTCGCAATTCCTTCAAGAGTGTCGCCCGTTGCGTGGTGAGAGACTGGATGGTAGTCCGCAGAGCATCGCGCTGCTGTCGAAGCTCCAACTCCTTCGCCACCAATTCTTTCGTATTGACGTCATCCACCACGGAAAGGAGCATGGATGTTGGGAAGTTGGGAGGAAGGACCGCCGTACGGCCTTCATCAGCTGGAGCCAATGAACCCACCATGACAGCGCACAGGACCGAGACACTACAAGCCACGAATGTGAATCAATAGAGCTTAAGGCACACACAAATAGTAACTTGCTTAAAGACAATGCGTCAACGCCCTAGACAACCTGTAGAAATACACAAGGGGAGCAATAGACGAAAAATGGTGAAACAGAGGAAAGATCCAGCACCGCACTCCATCAAGTATGTTCCATCATGATTTGGTAATGTGTTGGTCGCCCATCTTCTATGGAGGTGTGCAAGGGTCCTTACACATTGTTTGCGTCTGTTGAAGCTTCTGTCTCGAGTGTAGGGGCCTCGCTCCGAGACACCTCCTCAAGTGCACCTCCTTCCTGAGATGGTACCGCTGGTGCAACCTCCTCAGTCGGTCCCCGCGGAGGAAGAGCCGGCGGCATCTTTGGAGGAAGCGGGCATCCTTGAGAAGCGCTAGAGGAAGCCGTTGGTGCAGTCGGTGCTGGAGGCGGAGAAGTGTTCCACTGAACAGCTGTTCGTAGCTGACGTTCTACCGCACGTTTCTCGCGGGTCTCTCGAGCAAGCTTGGCCTCCAACCGCTCCAGACGCTCCAGCGAGAAGGATTTGATCGGAAGCAGCTTTGGTTTACACAGGAGCAACTGCAGCTCTTTTACTTCGGTATACACAAGACCCTTCTCGGGGAGCACCTCCTCTGGCGCCGACGACATGTACTCCACTTCACAAAACTGTGGGTGTTGTGTGTCACCTCACTAAAACTAGTAAAGTATGCTAGTATCGCTGCAGACCGCTGAGACAACCAAGTGAGAAACCAGCGACAGAAAAAAAGAACTGTGAACTTAACTTCATAAATGCACCTCTGGGCATAGGCCAACACCCATCCCATCATGGGAAGAGCGGCAGTGACACAAGTTCTCTCCAAAAAAAAAAAACGGGGAGGCAGCCGCCCGAGCACACGTACTCATATACCGCGCAAAGGCCGGAGCCCACCCCATTGCTTTTATACTGGGGCCATAGGAAGAAGGGGTTAATCTTATCACATGTCATTCACCACTATTGGATGTACGTTCATCACGTTTTGTTGTTCTTAGAAGAGAGAGATCTCGCCGTCCATGCCCTCGGCCTCCTCCTCCTCAACCTCAACCTTCGGGCGAGGTCCCTTGCTCTCGAGCTCCTCGGAGGACATCACGTGCTTCAGCTGCGCCTCGAAGTTGGACTGAGAGATGGTGAAGGTCTGGAGGAACTGCTGGCGCCACGCAACCTTGCCATCCTTGACAATGAAGGCCATTGGGCAGGACATCACGGAGAGGTTGCTGATGGTGGCGTACTCCTTGCCGACGGCCTTCTTGTCATCGAAGACAATGTGGGCGGGGTCAAGGCGGAGGGGCTTCTTGGTGTTCTCGTCCACAATATCCTTGCCGAGGTACTTCTCAGTCTTGGCGCGGTCAGCATCATTGCTGATGGCAATGAACTCAACCTGGTCGCCCAGACGCTCAGAAAGCTGGGTGAACTCCTCGTTGCACACGTCAGCACCACGGTAGAAGGTGTTGAAGAAGTACAGCACGTAGGTCTTGTCCTTAGCAATGGTTACCTTGTCTCCCTTGATAGGCTCCAGGGCATCAATGCTTGGCGCAACCTTGTTGAGGGCGGCATCGTCGCTGTAGACCGTGACGTCAATGTCGGACATGTTTTTTGGCTGGAGAAATGTGGAAATGCAAGATATCTGGCCCAAACAATAGAAAATCATTTCAAAAGAGAAGGAGAGAACTTGAAAACACACCTGCCACAGTCCCACAGCCAATGTGACTGGGAGCAGACAGCACAGTGCCACCCATTCATGGACTATAGATTCCCTACGCTGGAACTCAAAAAGAAAATACAGTTATGAATTGAATGAATGCCTGCCATTATGACGTCCATACGACATGTGGGGCAATCACTACAGGCAGTGCGTTAGGCTATTAGAAGAGAGAGATCTCACCGTCCATGCCCTCGGCCTCCTCCTCCTCAACCTCAACCTTCGGGCGAGGTCCCTTGCTCTCGAGCTCCTCGGAGGACATCACGTGCTTCAGCTGCGCCTCGAAGTTGGACTGAGAGATGGTGAAGGTCTGGAGGAACTGCTGGCGCCACGCAACCTTGCCATCCTTGACAATGAAGGCCATTGGGCAGGACATCACGGAGAGGTTGCTGATGGTGGCGTACTCCTTGCCGACGGCCTTCTTGTCATCGAAGACAATGTGGGCGGGGTCAAGGCGGAGGGGCTTCTTGGTGTTCTCGTCCACAATATCCTTGCCGAGGTACTTCTCAGTCTTGGCGCGGTCAGCATCATTGCTGATGGCAATGAACTCAACCTGGTCGCCCAGACGCTCAGAAAGCTGGGTGAACTCCTCGTTGCACACGTCAGCACCACGGTAGAAGGTGTTGAAGAAGTACAGCACGTAGGTCTTGTCCTTAGCAATGGTTACCTTGTCTCCCTTGATAGGCTCCAGGGCATCAATGCTTGGCGCAACCTTGTTGAGGGCGGCATCGTCGCTGTAGACCGTGACGTCAATGTCGGACATGATTTTTTTTGTTTGATTGGAAGTGGGGAGGAGAGTGGGGAGAACTCTATGGTAGAAGAAGAGGAAGAAAAGAATGAAATGTGTTGATTACAGCCTGGACGTACGCAGTGTTTCTATTCTTCTCACTTCACATGGGTAGTTCAAACCTTCAAGAAGGTCGACACGACGGATGGGAACAACATGACAGTGATCTGTTCACCATCAGTGAAACAAAGAAAGAAAAAAGTGCTTCTATAGTTGTCTGAGGATGGACGTGCATAGCGCACAGAGACGAATGAAAGTGATTGGGTTGAACTTGGCGAGCAGAGACGTGCATCCAGCTGCCGGAAATGTAAAAAGTATATAAAAGTGAAGATGAAACCAGTGAGGTGCATCTACATCTTTCTTCTGAGAAGAACAACAATAACAACAAAATGATTGACAATGCTGAACACCAACGAACATGCGTCAGCGCCACAACATCTGGTGCTCAATTGGATACAAGGGAGCCCTCTCCTTGGCACTCAGAGTCTTGAGGCGAGACATGAGGAATCCATCTCGCACAAAGTGTTGGTCCACTGACGCAACCGACCACACCCGGCGTAGTGAATAGCCAAGAGCCACGCAGTTAAGAGGCCAAGTTGCTTCTGGTGGTGTTTGCCTCTGCCGTTGCGGTTGACGTGTAGCGTTGTTAGCCACCGGCTCAACCTGGAGTGTCTCAAGAAGAACCTCCGCAGAAGATCTCCCATCCCCATGCACTCCTTTAGCGGCCACGGACAGCAGAAGGGGTGGGAGGCTCGATGGCACCCACAACGGTTGGCCTGAGACGCCTCGCCATAACTTGAGCGTCTCCACCGTCATCTGTAGTAGAGAAAGCCGCAGATAATCTTCATCGCGTACACGCAGCCAGGCAACTACCTCCAGCATGCTCAAGGTCGCGCTGAGTGCCGCAGGTCCTACGGTGACGAGATCGACGGGCTTCCACGCAACAACGACTTTGAGAGCAGAGATGAGATCCATCGCGGCTTCGCACGCCTCCTCTAGCAGAATCATCTTGCGAAGCGGGGAGCACAGGATCCCATCTGGGCGCCACTCGCCAGAGTCAGTGGGGCTGAGACATGATACGGCAGATAGATGACGCACCGCCTTCAGGCGAAGCACAGAAAGCAGCAACATGAGAATGGGGTAGGGGAAGGACACGCCTGAGCTCAATCCAGAGTGCTGATCCTGATGACGCTGCTGCCTCTGGGTAGCCCTCACCAGTCGCTGACAGAGACAAAGAAGTTTCATGGCAACGCTCCCACATGCCTTCACCGCTCCACGCGCCTTCCCTGTTCCGGTTGATTCTGTCCCGCTGGACGCATACCTCTCTGCTACCTCAAGCAGCACCTCACACTGATGGTCAAGCAGACCCACAAACCAGGAAGCTTGTGCGGGGGCATGAAGATATGTCTCTCGGAGTTGGAAAGTCGGTGGATGTGCAGTACGTACTTCCTCCAATGAGTGGCACACATGCTCCAGAACCTCCAGCGCGGGGAGCCCATGAGTCCGGCAAACAAAGCGCTGCTGGTGCCTCAGACAGCGACGCAGTTGTGCTTCAAAGGAATCCGTGGACCAATCTTTTCCGGGCACCGATTCTGCTCGATAAACACTTCGGTTAGGCGTTCCACTGGAAACTGGAAGCACAACGCAAGAGTCATCGTTGTGCATCGAGGGAGGAACAGGGGTGTTGCCCTTGGAGATGAATGGTAACAATGTCTGCCGCTTTCGTGGTGCCGGTGGCGTCACTACTGCGAAGGACAGTTGATCGGTGGGGGTCTCAGAAGCCCCAGGAGTGGCTGTCCGAGATCGGCAAGCTCTGCGGTGCTTCTTCCTCTGAGTAAATGTCTTGGGATGCTCTGGCAATGGTGGGCAATGAACGGGATGATCAGCATCTGTCTGTGCCGTCTTCTGCGTGTTTTTGCTCCTGTCGTGAGCGCCTGAGCGATGAAGATCCATTTCAGTTCTGAGGGGCTGAAGTTATGTGATGTGGTCACAGAAAGCGGCCTTGCACAGAAAAACAATGAGTACGAGGTGGGTGAGAGGGGGTTTCATTATCACTGTGGGCATACATGGCGAGTAGCAGCAGGGTTGTTGTGAAGCAACTCACACACGTCAATCTCATGTCATTGCGCTGCATGTTTCGGTGATGCACACAAGATGCTGGAGAGGGGACTGCCTTACATCTCCATGATGGCGCTGTGCGTGAGGAGGTAGTCCAGCAGCAACTGCGGGAATGCAAACCGAAAAACCGAAAGCGGTATGGAGAGTATCCTCGGTTGCCCTTCCTCGCAGTCTCCGTGTAGGATGTAGCGTACCACCAGTTGATCCTTCTGGGGGCGTAGCAACTCCTGAATGGTGGGCGTGAGGGAGGGGTTATCGGCGGTGGTTACACGTCGGAGTCGCTCAGACTCCTCCTCCCCAACTAGCGCGATGCACGACACAGGATCGGCGTAGGGAAGGCCATCGGCCGTTGTCTCGGGTGGAGCCAGGCCCACAATCTCAAGGCTATCCCCAATGTGGCGTTCTACATCGGTCAAGCACGCCACGTCGCCTGCATCAATGGAAAAGTTTTCATGGGCGCCGCTGGTGCGGCTGCAGGCAGATGCACTGTGCATCAGACTGACGCCAAGAAGGCTTCGCCAGGCGTGCTCTACCTCTGCAGCGGGCTCGCACACATCGAGCATGGAATCCGCAACCGCTTCACGACGGCGCTTCTTGGACGTTGGCTGTGCAAGGGCTGATGCGGCCTCCTCTGTCATGATCAACTCTCCAAGAAGAAGCACAGAGGGGGCGTGATGAGCCTTCACCTCTCCTCCCTCACTGGGAGAACTCAACTTCCCGCGTCTCTCGTTTGCCGATGGCGACGTCGCGGGATAGTCTCGCAGCACGATTCCAGACAATACTTCCACGTCAGGTGCAACAGGTTCCTTCTTCTGATCAACCTTCTGTTTGGAAGAGGCTGGTGGCGTAGTACGAGGGAGAGCTGTAGTAGCATCCACCAATCCATGGCGAGTGCGCCAGGCATCTATCTGTTCATCTGTGACCTGCATCTCGCGCTCATCAATTACCTGAAGCTTATCTGCGCAGTATCGCACCAAATTGGTTCTGGGCTCCCACATACTGCTCGACTTTGGGTAGCCAGCCCATGTCACTAAATACTCAGGGTTTCCATCTTCTGGGGCTAGCCTTCGCTCACGCACTGCCTCAACTGCATAGTACTCCATAGAACTAGTACACCAAGGGCCGACGCTACAAATGAAGAACAACAAGGAAGGAAACGCAGCATTCACCAAACAACACTTGCCAGCACACGACACAACGTGGTGCATCATCCATATATGACAGCGACGACACTCACACTTGAACGCGTAAATGTGGGAAAACAAAGACGGGTGCGTTACTCTTTACTACTGTGATACCTTCCTCTTCTGCATGGTACACCGCTGTCAATCACCGGAACAGTCCCCGGCTTGTTACAGCAGTTCAACCTTCGCGCCTAGCTTTTCAAACAAATCCTTCAGCTTCTCTGCGTCTGCCTTGGCCATGTTGGTCGCCACCAGTCCAGGGCACTTCTCCACAGCCTTCTTGGCATCGGCAATGCTGAGACTCGTCACAGTGCGTAGTTCCTTGATGAGCTTGATCTTAATTTCTGGGGCAAACTTATCCAGCTTAACATCGTACGTGTTCTTCTCAACCTTCTTCTTCTCCGGCTTGGCAGGTTCAGCTGCATCAGCTGGGGCTGCTGCTGCTGCCGGAGCGGCGGCTGCTACAACCACGCCGCCTCCACCGCCACCGCCAAGACCACGGAGAAGAGCCTTCTCATAGAATTCATCGGTGTGGCCCAACTTCTTGAAGATGAGTCGCTGCAGGTCCGACACCTCCTTCAGCGTGAGCTGGGCGTAGGAAGCAGCTAGGTCCTCCAACTTCTTGGAGCTCTCGGTCTGGGTGGCGCACCATCGTCGGCCCATCAGGGGAGTAGCGGTGATGCAAATCCCGCTAACTGCGGAAAGGCGACGAATTGCCAGCATCGGTGGATTATGAAGAAACGGCTACATGAAGGAAGAAAAAAAAACAGAACATTGGGAAGCAGAGATCAGGTGTACACCAGCGTTGGAAGCTGAAGAAATATGGCACAGGGAGCTCCCGTTGCAACAGATTGCTTCGCCGAACATTGTCGGCTACAACACCCTGCGTGATTTGTGTTAGTGGACGCAGACACTTAGGCTCAGGTCATCCGCACAGCAATACCATAGAAGTAGTCGTGTTGGTGGCTACTTCACTGATGTGCGCTTTGTTGGGGAGGGGCGATCAATGACCGCAGAGTATGATCGCTGGGGAGGATCGGCACGTGACTCACAGTACATCCCTGGGCACCAGCTGAGTAAATGGGGGTAGAAGGTGTACTTGCTTTGGTCCATCTCGCGAGCCAGCCGTTTGGCATAGCAACGCTGTACACTCTCCTCAGACACGCACAGCTGCGTGCCCTGAAGAAGCCTTAGGTGTTGGAGAGTACGAGATACGTCTGCTGGGGTCATGCACGTAACTTGAACCAGATAGTCAATAGTCATGCAGTGGCTCTCCTCCAGAGCACGTGCCACGGCGGTGAGGACGATGTCCGTCCAGTATCCTAGGTAGAGCTTCTCACCTAAATCACTCAGCGGCTTCTCGGGGGTTCCCACCTTTCCCTCTCGCCGAGATAGTTCATAGCTCAGTTCGATCAAAAAACGGCCGATGCCACGACTTTGAAACTGTGGAAGCACAAGAATGCAAGAGAGGTTGTACATCTCGGGGGTTTGCTTCTCCTTGCTGAAGTAGCCTAGAACCTCCAGCCCATGCGATTCAATGGAGCACAGGACATAGAACAGAAATGGTGTCATGTCGTGATCCACTGCCTTGTGCTCCAGGAACAATTTGGAGAGCAGGGCCAAGTGCTGAGAAAAAGTGGGTTCCAGCTTTCCATCAATCTCCAACACAAGAATTTGCCTCGCAGGATCACGGTACACTTCCTGCCCAGGAGGGTGTCGCAGACAGCTATTCTGGAGATGACGAATAACGCTGTCATGGACAGCGAAGGGCTCTAGGCAGAATGGGCAAATATGAAGTTGAAAGGAGATTGCACAACGCGGCTTCCGAGGACTTCCAGCACTGAGCGGAGACGATGCATTGCCATCTTGCGTAGCGTAGGCTAGGTTGAGGGCATTGCCACTGGGGGAGTCAGGGGTCACAGCGGCTTCCAGTCTCCGTGCCATTTCTGGTCGGGCAAGGTGGTATGGGCTGAAGTACCACGTATCCACCTCATAGGGTCCAATACAGACCGAATGAATGTTCTTCATGCGGGAAAAGAAGCTACTGTCTTTGCGTGCGCGGAGCGTTGACACTTTCACCGAGTGAGGAGAGCCTCCTCCCTTCGCGCTGACACTAGCACTGGCCGCACTGCCAGTGGGTGATTGCGGTTCCGTGGCCCGTTCAGCGGCAATGCTCTGTCGACGTGTTGTGACACCTCCAGCGGTGGCAGGGCTATGGCTAGCCTGCTGCGCATAGAGTCGGCTCTGGGGGCGATCTTTCAGTTCGCTAGCCGGGAGCCACTGGTCCAGTCGGCTATCTTGTTCCACATAGTGAACATAGAACAAATAATCCCCACGCTCCTCGGTCACGTCCTTCACCATTGCCGCACGGAAGGTGTCTCCCAGGCGGGCGTACACCCGTTGGCCAGGCTCATAGGCGCGGCCTTGCATTTAGCTTCCACAGAAGTGGATGACGAGGCGTTTATCCAGAGAAAAGTGTTTGTGTGTTGGGGTCAACTACACCTCAGCTTCCGCCAGCATGAATTGTGCAGGACGGACAGTTGCTCAACATGGTAATAAAAAAAGACAAGAAGAAAAGTAAGGCAGATTATGTACGGTATTTTATTCGGAAATAACAAGAAGAGTGCTAGGCCCATTCAGTCATGGAAGTGTGGCACAAGACAATGATCAATGTAATGATATAGTTCTGAAGTCCACTCGAGCATCTTTGAGCTTCTCAGATATTCTGGTCTACGGATTATCCAGAGTTTCAGCATCAGCATCTTTCGTTTATCTATGATCTAAATCCTAACTATGTCATGGATGAAACAATCTCTATCGGCAGCACTCGTGTGTGTCATTGTACAACACATGAGGTGTGTGCAGCTGCCATCGTAGTCTATTTGGTCGTTCGGTCATGGTACCGATAGTGGTCGTAGTACCCATCTGTTGGGTAGTTGCCGCCATAGCGATCAAGAATGTAGTTTCCATTGTAGGATGACACCCCTCCTGACTTCTTCTTGGGAGCGGAGGAAGCGGATCGCACGCGCGGCATGGATCGTTGTTCGGACTGCCGCACCATCTTCAGACTCTCCATAATCTGTTCATAACTGGTCTTTTTAAAGGGTCCATCCGCTCGGGGAGGTGGTGGAGCAGGGGCCTTTGGCGGCACTGGTGGTGGTGCTGCTGCCGCCACCGCCTGCTGCGCAATCGCGTCAAAGGCCTTTCTGGACTGTTGATCTGCATTGTTGAGCCGCTGAACAGCCTCGGCAACATCCCAGCGCCGACGTTCGACCTCGGTCAGACCCTCCCTGGTCGAGCGCCCGCCGTAGGCAGGTGACTGAGTCATGGTGAAGGCCGTGAAGTCGTCATTGCGGAGGAGACCTACATCGGTTCTACCAATGCGTTGGAGGCCCTTGGTCATGTTGGTCAACATTTTCAGTACGTCGTAGTCAGACTGAATGAAGAGTCGGAGAACCTGGTCGCAGACAACCTCCTCCACATCCAAGTACCGCGTGCGGCTCATGTCTGCGACTTGGCGGCGCTCCTCGGCCTCTAAACGTGCCCACACAGATGGATGAACGGCTGGATGAGATGACGGAATAGGCACATTGACGGCCGTCACAGAGGGTGGAACTGCTGGAGCCACAGTTGCAGGGACGCATGGAGCTGGCGGGATGCCTCCCGGAACCGCAGCCGGGGGGGCGACCGCAGTGGTTGGCAACGGTATGGCTGCACCCGGAGGGGGAGGTACCGCAGAAGCGGCGGATGGAAGGATGGGTACCACAGCACTTGGTGGTAGGGGTACTGCAGCGGAAGGGGGAAGAGGAGGTACGGTAGCGCTAGGAGGTGGGGGAGGTACGGCTGCCGACGGTGGCAGAGGTACTGCAGCACAAGGGGGAGGAGGGGGTACGGCAGCACTAGGAGGTGGTGGTGGTACTGCAACCGAGGGGGGAAGTGGTACCGCAGCACTTGGTGGCGGAGGCGGTACAGCTGCCGACGGTGGTAGAGGTACTGCAGCAGAAGGAGGAGGAGGAGGTACGGCAGCGCTAGGAGGTGGTGGTGGTACTGCAGCCGAGGGGGGAAGTGGTACCGCCGCCGATGGGGGTAGGGGCACCGCCGCGCTCGGTGGCGGAGGCACGTTCATCCAGCTTTTCTATATCGTCGGAAGCGCTTGTCGAAGAGACGAGATAGTTAGAGAGAAGAAGCTTGACATTAAAAGAAAGAAAATGACCCCCGAAGAAGTAAACCAGAAAAATCAGTTATTCCAAACTACAGTAGTAATGGTGCACAACAACCTCTTCACCAACTCGCTCCATCACCCAGATACTGGGAACTCGAATGCAGTGTCACTCCTTGCTCTCAGGTGTGTACCGACCGCTGTCATAGAGCTTTCGCTTGGAGCTATCCTGAAGCACACGATAGGCACTGATGACTTCTTGAAGATGTGTCTTCTTGGCATCAGCTTCATCTGGCCGGTTAACGTCTGGGTGATGAGCACGCACTGCTGTGCGAAATGCCGCCGCAATCTCTTTAGCTGAGGCGGTGGATTCCTGGCCCTTGAGACCAAGAATGGCGTAGAAGCCGAGTGGATCTGGATGATCAATGTCAGCACGGCGGCGCCCTTTAGCATCAGCCCGTCGCCCCTCCGCCCTGGCCTGGTCGCGTGCAGCATCATCCTTCACTCGCTGTTCAAAAGACTCCTTTCGTCGTGCCTGACGACGGAGCTCCTCTCGGTACTCATACTCGTCCTTTTCTTCATCCTCCGGAGTCCAGCGATATCCCGCCGTGTCTGCACCAAAATTCAGCACACCCAGAGACTTCAGCTCAGCCATCTGCTGTGCCTGGTCACGCAGAAATGCAGCAGTGCGCACGCCGCGATGAATGAGCGGGGCAGCAGCTGCTGCTGCCAACGATGCCGCCGTCGCCAACTCTGGCGAGAGCACGGGTCCGGTTGTCAGAAGTGTCAAGCCCAACGCTGAGGCAGCAGAGAGCCATCGTCCTTGGCGACCGAGGTGTAGCACAGGTCCAACCACTTTCCCCGTGGCCCCGCAAACATAAGCCGGCACCGGTGTTGGGCTAGCAGAGGTAGAAACCATTAGTTTCATCACGGGAAGAAACACTGGTCGAATACCTACCGCCTCCATATACACGCTGGTCATCGTGATGTTACTCTTCACAAAAGATCCGTGCAGTTTTTGCAATTCCTGGTCCACGCGATTCAGAATTATCTTGCGTGTGATGCGCTTCTCCACGACAGACAGCGCAGTTGCTGTAGATAAGGTAAACGGAAGTACTTTGGGCTTCTGTGGCATCCGCTCCAGCTCCTCCAATAGCTCAAACCGGGAGATTAGCATGGAAGGAACGTGAGTTCCAGCAACACAACTCTCTACGATCCGCAACGGCTCCACGTAGGAGGCTGACACCTGATTGAAGGGGTGAAAGTCACCAAATGGATAGCTGAACTCATAGCGAGGTCCATCGATCCAGACCAGGCAGTGTTGCTGGGTTAGAAAAGCGGGATCTCGCTGAAGAAGGTCAGCGCGAAAGGTGCCGCAGGCTGAGGTTCCCACAAGCCAAAAGGGCATCAGGTAGCGTTCTACCCCATGAAGCTCAACCGCCGCCTGGTGGTACCGGCAGACTCGATCCACAGCCTCCGCATCACTAATATGAAATGGAATCCCAAACGCCTTTTTTGTGATGATGGTTTTGCTCTTCTCAAGACGATCCGCGTTGATGGAAAAGGCCGCAACCGCCGTGGCCGAGCTTCCGGTGCTCTCCTCGAACAGGGCACCGATGCACCGCTTGGCTGTCCAGAGAGGATACAGACCCCATGACCTGGAACGCGTCAATCCATTTCGCATATCTGAAACACACAGCTAAACCGTTGTCAGAAAGAGGAGCAGCTTTGTCAGCGTGGTCAAGTGCACTGTAGCTTAACTCACTGCCTCATCCGGGTAGCTCAAGAGCAGACACCGGCACTCTACTTTGGAAACACACACCAAAACAACAAGAAATAGAGAGAAGTAAGAGTTCAGCTGCTAGACTACAGAACAAGCAACAGGTTCCTTCATCCATCTCAGTAGATATCCCTACTCCAGCAAATGAATGCAGTAGATGTAAAGTATGAGCACCATGTGCTCCACATTGGGTATGTACATGACCCTGTGTGCCCAACGCCATACAACACACGTCTATGACGCACATCGCGATCACTCATCCCTTCACCAGGCCACGATCGTATTCATCTATTGCATCCACATCATGAAGTAACCAAGTCCACCTTGCTTCCTCCCTCCAACGTCACGTTGGGGGGAATACCCAGGAGGAGGGTCGAGTTGGAGTGGCGGATGCTCAGTTGACGAATCATGTCGCAAAGAAAGGCAGCAAACTTGCGAGACTGGGGTACTAGGGGGTCGGGGCACCAGTAGTGAGAGATAGCCGCCAAAGACTCTAAAAAGATGGTAAAAGGAACCTCACCCACCTTCATGGAGCTATGGCGCTGCTGCAGCACCGTGACAATTTGCTCCAGCTGGTCACCCGAGACGAAGTGTCGTCCAGGTTGAGGGCCGTTGTTCATGACAAGCGTCACCGCCTCCTTCGTATCAGAGATGAATCCACAATCATCCAGTAAATAATTGAGCGTTCGCGTAGAGAGCAGCGACGCAAACCTCCCTCCATCCTGCATCGCAATGTTTCGCTCACGTGCATTCTTGGAGTTCTCCTGGCGCTTTGCGTAGAAGAAGAAGACTCTGGACAAGTCGTCACAGAAAAAATGCGTCACTGCATGGCAATCTGCTTCGTAAAACGCCTGTAGCATCGCCGGCATGTCATTGGGTGAAGAAACCTTCAACTCTTCCAGATAGCGCTCCACGCTCCCGACCATTCCCTGGAACGCCCCATAGGAATTAATTGCAAGCCGCACTAGGATCTCCGTAAACTGTGACGGGGAGATGTGGCGGATGTCAATCTCTTGCCGGGCTGCACGCAGAAGGGTTTGAATGTCCAGCGCAGACTTGCCGTGAGAGGCGGCCTTGAGAGCGAGCTCCAGCTGCGGGGAAGCAACACGGTCAAACACAGTGGATACAGTCTCCTTGTTGAGACGGTCGTTAATGGCGTTGGTTGTGTCAATGAAACGCCAAAATCCAACCTCCGTCATATGTTTGGAGTTTACCCCGGCATAATGGCTGTAGAGTCGTGACGTCGTATCCACATGTTGCTGGAGAGCACGGGGTAGTGAGACATTGATCAGAGGCTCCCAGAGGTCAATGTCGCTCTTCGACACCTTCTCCTTGAGGTCAGACAAGTGTTTGTTCTTGAGCTTCCAAAACGGCTTGGAGCTCTCGCGCCCGACAACTGGAATAGGTGCTCCACGACGTCGTTCCACTGCCAAGTGGCGTTCCTGTAACGCCACCGATATCGCATTGGACGTGATTTCCTTTTCATAGAATGTCTGAGTCGCCACCTCCTTCTCCATATCGTTGAGGTGAGAAATGCAATCCTCCATGTGGGAGTTGAAGGTCTCTTCGTCCACCTCCAGTGGGCCCTTCTCTGCCTCCTGTTCCAGTCTGGATGTACTCGTCATTTGAAAATGCTCCATGCTTTCGGACGCTGCTGCAGCACATCTCTGCCACTTGGAGGAGATGTGGTTCAAAAACAACTCGCTCAGAGCCATCACAATGCGGTCTTCACGTCGATGAATGAAGTCGCTGGCATCCAGAGAATAGAGCAATCCAATCTTTTCGCACATATCCTTAATGCGGCGATGGCGATACTCTGCGTTCACCTCTTCCGGTGCAATGGTGGCAAGTTCAGGGTGGACGTGATTGAGCACCGCAAGAAAAGCCTCACCTGTTGCAAAGTCAACGCCAAATGACTTCACCTCCACAAAGTTCTTCGGTCCAGTGGCCTCTGCGAGGATGTGATTACACCATCGCAGCAGCACCTCAACAGCCCCACCAGGGGTGTGCTCTTCGTCTGCTGATGGATTGCTGGTGCGGGATGGATTGCTGGTATGTGAGGCATCAGTAATGCTGCATGCGGCGGGGTCTACACCACTGGTCTGAAGCGCAATGGCCTCTGCCTCCAGAAAGGGCTCTACTGGAAATCGTGATTGCACAAGAATGGCAATAAAGAAGCGGTACCGATCGACCAACTTGAAGGCCGAGGACACGTTTTTGGACAGCTTTTCATTGTACTCCTTCTCACGGCGGACAAGTTCCTCCTTGAGGCAGGCTACCTGATGATGGAGATCATCATTCTCTTCTAGCGCCAACTGAAGCTCCTCCTTGGCCTTCTTTGTGGTCTGAATAAGACGATCTGCTCGATAGCATTGGAGCTGAAACTGATTCTTGGCATTCTCCAGTTGGAACGCAGCCTCATGCAGACGTTCCGTCAAAAAGTTGTTCCTCGAGAGCTCCAGAAGTACCTTCCAGTGATAAAAACTTGCTTGAAGTCGAAGGTTGGAATTTTCGGCGGTGTGACGTCGGAGTCTGTTTTCACTGGTTACAGCTAAAATGCGGAGACGGCGCACGTGCGATCGCCACATCTTCAATGTGGTACGTAGGACTCGAATTCGATTCTCATCAATGGTTCGAAGTACATAATCTCGGCGGTTTTCATTCGCCTTCAAGGCGTTGTGTACGGCTTCCGAGAGGTGCGACACCTTGCTATGATCCACTCGCACCTGTTCCACGAACATACTGTGCGTAAAGTACGGGTTGTACTGAACTGCGTCATCCTGACGCAGTTGCACTTGAATGGCTGGTGGGGGGTAACTAAGTTTTTCTTGGTCGTACTGGCAGTAGATCACTGGAAGGAGTGCCTCTAAGATCGCCGGGAGAGCTCCCCCAACAGACTGACTAGATAGTAAGTTGAGAGCCCACGTGGCGGCTGCCGCCAGCGTTGCCTCATCTACATCCTGAAGCCGAAGCTCACGAAGCATCGATTCCACAAACACACCTACTGAATTACACTTCCGTGCGCGCTCAGCCATCTGTGCCACAATCTTCGCGTAGCGATGGCGGCTAATTTTGACGTCAGCATCTTCCATGAAAGATTCATTGTCCTGCTTACGCGAAAAGTTTCGCACAGTTGGCCGTGTATCTACCACTAGTGGGGATGCTGCTGGTGGAATAGATGGCTCCTCTCCACTACGCCGTCCGAGCCCTTTCAGGTCTGAAAACTTGCTGGAGCGTGGGGTGGTTCTCCGAGAATTCATGATGCTCGGTCTATAATGCTACTCACCTTAACGAAAGCAATGCAGTGGTAGTGAAAAGAAGGAGGGTTGTGGTTGGTTCAGTTCAGTCAGTATGGCTACTTACAGATTGCTGCACCGATACATAGATCATGAATTTTTACTTTGTTCATATCAAAGACGACAGTTTGACTAACTTCGAGGGTTAAGCGTGCACAGCAGCGAAGCAGTATACATTGGTCGTTGAAGCGGGTGAGGGGGAGGGAGCACAAGCGCAAAACAAACAATAAACAAGTTGCGTGAGCCCACGATGATAATGGAGAAGTTCCTATGTAAGCCTACGATGCACTTAACTCATCTATGTAGGTCTCGACTTCAAGCGACGGAGACGCAACTTTGTGCTTACTCCGTCGCAAAGCGCATCGGGTTCCTTTCTTCGTGTATAGGTAGCCAGCAGTCAGCACATCATTGCTTTCATGGTGGCATCGCGTTCATAATCTCTCTACGTTTACATACCTTCTCGCTCTTTCTCTACGTCGCCGATAACACATATACATCCTCTGTATCCATCTCCTCATTCTCCATCATCCCTGGCCCGTACGCGTAGTATGGAAGGTATTCATCCGCGTCCACGGGAACATCGACGACAATGGACTGGCATGCATGCGACGCGGATTCCATACCCTCCGTTGAGGCCGGAAGCGTGATGGGGGACGACGACGAAGACGTATTCGTCAAACCACAGGAAGAGCCGCTCGGACCAGGAGAGAACTCGAGATCATGAACCCTCTTCTCTTCCTTAGCCCGCTCATATGCTGCCATACTAAAGTCTGTCGTGAGGTGAATTGCAGTACTTCTCTGCCTGATATGCGCCAAGTCACTAATCACGGAGGAAATCTGACCACGAAGCTCCTTGAGTGGATCCTCTTCTGGTGGATGGGGAGCAACTTGGAGGGCTGTGCTATCTGGCTTCTCGAATGGATTTCCACCATTCTGAGTGGCTCTACGTGTGCCTTCATTCTTCGGTGACGAAGCCCCAGCAACTCCAAACGAACGAGGTGCAGGGCGACCTCCACGTTTCCGTGGAGGTCGTGCCTTCATTTGCTGTGGAACGGCTTGACTAAGACGAATTTCCTCATCAATGTTGTTAATGTGATCACGGCGGAAGATTTCAAAGTCATCGTCAATATCTTTACGCTTCAGTGATTTGAGGGTGATTTTGTTCCGTTTCAGCTCGGCGAGATTGGGCATGAAGGGGGCGGACCGTTTACCTGGTGGTGCAGGCTTACGGGGGCCTGAACCTCCGGCCGACTTGGCTGCACTGCCCTTCGGATGGCCTCTGGGCGGGCTCTCCTCGTCACTCTCTGCCTCAACCATAGACCTCGATGCCTCTTCATACATCGCTCGCAGACGGAGAAACGCGTCCTTCGCAAGAGGTAGGGGGTTCTTGTCCGGATGCACGTTCACCAATAGCCGTTGGTAGCGCTTCTGCACTACGTCCATAGTTACATCAGACCCACCAATGGTAGCCGCAAGTAGCATGTGATAGGAAACGTCGGGCTCCAGCAGGGCATCACAAATGTCCTGATGCCGGTGTGGAAGCGGTACCGCGATGGGGTCACGGAGCACTCGACAGATACGTGCCATGCGAGAGTGGATCGGGTTGAGGTTCTCCAAGGAGGTGAAGAAGTTGGCTGCACTCTCCAAATCCCCACCTCTCAGGTAGTTCCTCGCGATGGCCTCCATCTGCCAAGACTATTGAACTACTTCATGAGAAAATATTGGAAGAGAAGACCAGTGGTATGCGACGTGTTGCTGTACTCATGCAAGTTATCATCCGTGATGGAATTCAGAAGCATAGTTATACGCAGTTTGTGCAAAGCGAATCTCTTGATGTCCGGCATCAGCAATCAGACAAAAGCGACTCCACGGCGCATGCGCTGCGACGAACCTCCTCAGTCACCGGGCTCATGGTATTGCTCTCCTTGTGAGTTGGATCTGCCCAGTGGCCAGATAACAACGTCAAGAAGGGATGCGAGGAGCGCTCCACAATCGCAATGGGATAGTGTTCTCCCCTGCCTAACACATCCTCCAACAAACATAGGACTTCTGGACCGCACCGCTCCGTGAGGTAGTTCGTTCGAAGCTGTCCTTGAATGGACCACCAGGCTATACGCTCCCACAAGGATGTCAACCCTATCCACGTAAACAGCCATCGCAGTGCAGAAGCCCACCATGGCATAAGAAGTGATAGAATATCAACGAACAAGGTAGTGGGGGTATCCAACGAGGGTTGGGGCACCATCTGCGCCACAGACTTCGAGCTGGAACTCTGTTTGCGCCGCACCACACGCGATATACTCTTCTTTCCATGACTTGCCCAAGCGCATTGGGATACGCGACATTTATCATCTAGAAAAATAATAACGGTTTTAACTCCAAAGTTAGGCGGTGGTGCCGCATTGCCATCGCACACGTAGAGCATGTGCCGAAGAAGTGCAGGGCGATGTTGATGGAGACGTTGATGGTTCCATTCTGCCGCGACGTCAGAAATCTGTGAGCGGCCATCGTGAGCGTCAAACAGGTTAGAACGATATCCAAAGCGCTGACGCATGCCAGTTAGGCGGGGCTCCGCGCGGCGGAACGCTGTTGTCAAAGCTTTGCCATCCTCCATCACCTCGCGATGAAGACGAGAACACAGTAGCTGCACCGCTTCATCCTGTGGAGCCTCCGCCAATGCCTTCTGTGCATACGTCAGAGCTTGGCGCGGATCGCGCAAAGAGTCACATGCCTGGGCCATGCGGAAGCAAACCTTCGCCCGTATGTGAGGAGTTACGGCGTGGCCCAAGGCAACCTCGCCCGTCTCCAGAGCTCGGTGAAAAGTATGCAGCTGCAGATCACACAGAAGCATGTTAGCAAAGCAAGCACCACGGATGGTACTGGCAAGATCCTGAGATGGCTCTGGAAACGAGCCGCATAGCAAGTCAACTGCTCTGCTGTAGTTGGGGTATGCCTTCTCCCACTGCTGGAGTTCTACCCAGCGGTTACCCTTAGCGCGCATGAGACCGCTGTAGCGAAGTTTCTGCTCCAGCGACAAACCAGGAGAGTGAGTTACACGAATGGAGTTCACATCAGTAATGCGAAGACCGTCCTGTGTGTCAGCGAAGATACGCAGCCTTGGGTTTGGTACCTCCACAACATCCCCAAGTTCAAGGTTGATGAGCACCGTCACAGGACCCGTCTCTGATTGAAAAAAGATGCAGCCATCCTCGCCTTCAGCGTCCACAAGCCGCAGATTTGGTGCGAGGCTCCAATGTTCTTCGTCTTTAAAACTAACCTCACCAACCAGCCATCGGTTTTCATAGTCGCTGTCGTCCCCCAAGGATCGCAGCTGGCGCCACGTCACTGGACTGGGACATGAAGTCGCCATTAAGAGGCAAGCATGTCTAGCTACACAATTGTTGGTTTTAAAAAAAAAGATACACAATTAATGGTGGCATCCTAATGTGGTAGCATGGGTACTGCACCAGGATATGCAAGTGTGACGTTGCTGGTTCCAGTGACATTCGTTTGTCAAGCACAGCAGCCAAGCTTCGTAGTCGCTAAAACCACTTACTCGAGCGATCAAATTGCTTTCGCAGTGCATCTGCATCCTGAGAGTCCTTTCCGTACCGCGTACCATCCTTCCGCATGACCCCAACAACAATAAACGGGTAGTTATTAGGTGTTTTTACACCGTCACCGAGACGAACTTCGAAGACCGGATACTCGACCACCTTTACCCAGTCCGCGTCGCCGCCCTCACGCTCCTTAAACTCGCAGCGAAACGTGATCTGGAGCCAATCATCCTGTGACATCTGTCCCATGTAACAGTTCACCAGCTCAAACACATCCACTTCCATCTCATACCCACTAGCGTTATCCGTCTGCTTCAGAGATTTCCAGCTCTTCTTCGCAAAGTCGTCATTCATCCGGCTCTTCACTTCCTTAAAAATACGGTTCGCCTCGCCGTGCGTGGTGATGCGCTGGAGAAGTATCTTACTGTCTGTGTTGCGGGCATGGGAAATCTGCTTAAAGTCTACAAACAACTTTCGAAGTTGTTCCTTGTCAAAATCTGGTCGCCGCTCCAGCAGTTTTTTCATTGTGATGAAGCGCCTGAAGGCCCTCCGGCATCCAGCAATTGATGTGTAGCGTATCGGAGATACATTGGGGTCCATGATGCAGTCCATTGAAGCGAATTTCATCTGTTTCATCCACTGCTCCTTATCAAAGTCATAGTCCGTTCGCTGTTGTGAGGCAGCTTGATTATCTAACTCCCAGCGGGTTTGAACACTCCGATTCATGTTTACCAATCTTTGCTGGTTCCACGTCGCACCTACAGAGCACCCCATGGGGGTCACCGCTGGGGCAATCCCACCAAGTCGCCGTAACATTTATTCTACTTTGCTTAGCCGAAAAGAGAGAGAAAAGCAAACCACAGAGTTTCGCATTGGTAGAGATACGCTAGAAGGGTTGTTGAGAAATAGCTATTGGGTGTTGTCTCTCTGAACTTCATAAAGCAGTCACAAGGAGTCTGAAAGGTCCTTCGCAATCCACGAGTGCACAGCATCCATTCCCACTGCATTCCACGTGTCTACCTCAACCACCTCAATCCGATGCCGGAGCTCCCACGGAAGGACAAGCTCCTGCACTTCTTGAGAGGTCAAGGAATCACACCCTGCAGTGCATCGCTGTATAACCAGCAGAATGGGCCATTTCGCGCACGTGCCTTCCACTAAAGACTGGAGCAAAGCGGAAGCCTGGAACAGTAGGTGAGGCGACATCGCGTCGACCACAAACAGCAACGACGTTGTACCGTGAAGAGTGGCGTTCTGATGTTGCCGCAGCGACATGATTGCCTCCCACGAGCTGCTAACATCGCCACCAAGCTCTCGTAGTTCAACTGAGTTACCACGATCGTGAGTGATTTCGGAAATCTCTTGTCCCCATGTCGCAGGAAACAGGCCCGGAATGAAAGAAAGGTTCCCACGACAAACTCTGGAGAGTTGATGAATGAGGTCGGTCTTTCCTGCAGACGTCGTACCCACTACGTACACAATAGGTTCATCCGATCCTACCATGATACTACTAGAAATCAAACATGAAAGCAGCAAAACGAATGCAGCTCAACCGTCAGGAGTGCAAGGCTTCTCACCAAGTATCACCACACACTTGAGTTACGGTCTGAGTCTCAGCATGCAGAAGCAGCAAAAATAATGCGTTGTACCACCTATGGTTTCCGTCTCAGCATGTGTTGACGGTACGCTGTCTTAGCATCAAAGCCATCAGCCTTGTCTTTCATATGAACAACCGCGGTCTTTACATCTGCCAACCTAGGAGGGAGTCCAACCGCTCGGTTGGCTTTTCCGTGGTTTTGCGACACTGTGCGATGTATACGCAACTCCGTTTTCAGCGATGGTAATTGTAGCACGTGTTCTCTCGGCTGTTGAAACAAATGAAGTCCTGGCGAAGGAAAGCCAACCGGATGACCTCCACCTCTGACAGCTGAAGTGAAAGTGCTCTGACCAAGTTGTCCATCCTCCAATTCATCGTTCGCCTGAATCTGCGTTGACGGGGACGGCGGCTCTCTCGTAGGCTTCTTTGGGCTTGCGTCACCGGCTTCCAGGAACACAACATCCCCTTTCACGTCAATGCTAAAGCAGCTACGCTGGTTTGATGGTCCAACAGGATGTTCTACCTTTTCCTCCGGAAATGCATCCACTTCGATGCCACGGAGGAAGTTGTAGCGATGAACCTCAACCTCAGACTCCACAAGTGAGTTGAGTTGAAGTGCGAGTGTAGACATTACAAGATTCTCCGCTTCCATTTTTGCCATGAGCATCGCTTCAAGCTGTTCTTTCTTCTTTGTCTGAATGCTCTCAACACTCTGATCAGACTTGGCCTTCATTTTGGAGACGTACTCACGAATTCTTTCTTCTGCTCGTAGCTGATCATCTGTCAAATGAAGACCACGGCCCTCTACTGCTTTCTCCGCACCAGCATAGATGTCCTGCAGCTCATCCGGAAAAGCTGACAATGCCTCGAGCAGCAGTGCACGGCTGCTGTACAAAATGATACAACTTGTTTCAGTGCGGAGTGTATACTTTGTTGGAACACCCACCAAGGTCTCACAAAATGACAAAGGCACACCACAATCTACAGGGGCAGATTCTTTGGAGTCGGGCAAACTGCGCCTGGCGCTACCACTTACAATGAATACTCCGCACTTCGCCTTGTTTCTTCCGGCGAAAACACATGCTCCGGGAGGGTACACAACGGCTGATAGAGTAGTAGCAACGGCTTTCACACATGGTTCGGTGATGTAAGAAAAAACTGGAAGTCTCCGCAGGCACGCTATTGCATCCAGTTTAGTGTAATGAAACTGAAGCAGTTGTAGGGCCCTCAAGCAGCATTGAGCTTTACTTCCTTCATCGAGGAGTGAAAGAACGGTGCGCAACGGTACTCCCCATAGCTCACAGTAGCTGTTAGCAACCACCTTCTGACGCTCCCCCGCTTTTCGGGGTAGCTGATGGGAGACAAGACTATTCAGCCCAATTGATGACGCGCGCTGTCGAAAAGAGACGTTGCTTGGTTCCTGGCGTGCCCGACCGCACTGCAGAAAGAAAATAGTAGATGATGTGTACATGTCGCTGCATATGCACTCGCCTGCTAAGAAGATAAATGGTCTCAAATGCTGATGAAGGGCCTTCATTGCGTGGGAGCTGAGTGCCGCCAAAACTGGATTGCGTGAGAGCATTGCTGAAATAGTGGGTTTGTCATTGCAGTGCGCCATCCATGTTGCAACTGTCAGGCGCGATGTACTGATCACGCCGGCGCGGATTGCCCCAGGGAGGCGAGAAAGGCATGTCTGAAGCCACGCTATAGGCAACTCAAGCACCATGGCATCGGTCTGGCAGCGGACACTTCTTTTCCTGGATGTTCCAAGAAGCAGAATATCGGCATCTATAAGAGATCCTGCTCCAAACGTTGCCAGTCGATCAATAATGGACTCTTGCAATTGGGTAAGTGCAAGTGTGGCATTCTCCTTTCTACTGTCACCAAAAAGAGCAGCGAACACTGCAGGGCCTGTCACGGTTGCATGAGTGAGGGATGGCATGTTCGCCACGCAAGCCTTCAGCTCAGCTTTTGTGGGAAGCTGAACTAACTTCCCTGAAATAACCCAGAATGCGCTAGAGGAGGATTTGGGTTCCCCGCCGAAGGCAATGCATCGACCCTTTTGATGAAATCGAAGAGATGCGCCATCAATCAACTCCTGGATAACGTGCTTCGGCCATGACGAGAGTAGTTTGGATGCCTTTAGTCCCTCCGCAGTAGGAAGCAAGCAGCGTTCAAGTGCGCGCGAAGTATCAGCTTCATTGCGTCGTTTCAGCAAATTCAGTGCAACTATGGGAGCAAACAGTTTCGCCAATGTGAGTTGACTGCTCTCAACATTGCGAGAGAGCATGCATACTGAAATGAAGGATACAAGTAGGGAAGCGAAAAATTACTTACTCATCAAGCATGTTTGCATGGTGATTAGAGTTCACAGTAGCAGATAGTATTCAGGGATTGGGTGGTTGGAACGATAGGAAGGATGAGAACTTAGGGTTGAATAGGGGGAAAGGAGAGAATACTATGGCGGGTTGAAGTCTCCATCCATGCAAACAACAGGAAGCAAAAACACGTCTTAAGAGGCATGAGATGAAGTCACACTACGGGTTGCTGTACCTAGCCTCCTTCACACAATCACTGTAGAGGTAGACGAATAGAAGAGCGGGAGAACTCCCTTCAAGAGGAGTATCTTTCAGCTTCACCCATAACTGCCGTCGCTCAGAATCAAGTTCCAAATCGACACAATCCATGATTTCGCTTGTGCGAGCCGCTCGAGTCGTTCGATCACGCATAATCGATTCAAAAAGAGCTATTTTCCTGAATTGTGCCCCCAAAACTGATTTATCAGTTACGGCTGATGCCAAGCGGTAGACAGTAACAGGTTTTTCCTGCCCACGACGGTAAGCCCGAGCAATCGCCTGTGCCTCGACTTGAGGGTTCCACCATGAATCAAACAAAATAACGTGGTTCGCAACTGTGAAGTCCAGGCCATATGCAGAAATTTTGGTTGATAGGATAAGTGCGCTGCAAGAGGATGCTCTGAACTGGTTTATCGTCTCATCTCTTTTTTCCAGAGAATCTCGGCCTCGTACTGTGTGAGCTGTGATCTCGCATGCTGTCAGGGTTCGATGGATCAAATCCTGCACCCCCACATACTGGGAAAAAATGATCGCCTTTTCTCCCTTCTTCGAAACAAGTCTCATGATGTTGACAAGCACGCACAGTTTGCCACCAAAGGCCACAAATTTATCTATTTGGCCTTCCTCAACCAGCTGATGGCAGTGCCTTACCGTATTCAAATGACCTTGAGACAACGAACGTGAACTTCCGTGATCTGAATCTGTTGAATTGAAGTGTTGTTCTTCGAGTCTCTGGGTCTCAGGCTCAGCATCGTACTGATCAGCATCAGTCGAGGCGTTTCCCTCAGAGATCAGCCCCAACGGAGTTTGTTGATGGTCCTCAAATCTGTTGCGTTTGCCGCCGGACAGTGACTGGTAGGCTCTCGACCAAAAAGCGAAGTAGCACAGAGGGTGCGTTGAAAGGTGATGAGCATCATGGTCAGTGGCTGTCAGAGTGGATTTTGTATTCAGTTCCTGCTGAACGAGATCTTGCGTTGCTGAAGAGCCGCAGACCAATATATAGTCGTGCAAAGGAGGAAGTCCGTTCTCCATTTGCCGGAAAACGAAGCCTTTCATATCATTCATTATGGTTTTCTGTGCATTCACCACGCTATCAAAGTTGATATCGTCGCCTTGAATATAACGGTTAATGCGTCCAGACATTTCGATAAAGAGGCTCCGTGGACAGACGGTATCAAATCCGTCATTGACCCACTTTACCAACCGATACAGCTCGTTAGCATCGTTCTGCATCGGTGTACCAGATAAAACAACGCGTGCAGTGCATTGCACTTGCTTCAGCAGCTCAACTAGCTTGTTTCCAGCACTTGCAACACGATGACCCTCGTCCACGACTATGAGTGCTGGGGAAAACTTTGGGAAATGCGATAGGAATGTTTTCATATTCTCTGGATTTATAACGAACACAAAGCCAGTCCTATCGTGTGACGAACCAATAGCTGCACACTTGGTAAAACAAGATGCGTCAACGCTGGCAACTATATCACCCAATTTGAGGCCGTATTCGTTCCACTTTTTGTGTTCCTCTATCCAATGACCAATGAGTGGTTTTGGGGCAAGAATAAGAATGTGTTCGCTTCCACGCGAATGTCGAACTGAAAACGCCAATGACAAAGCCAGAAGCGTTTTCCCAAGTCCCATCGTCAACGCAATGACACAGCCAGACCCCTTCTGAATACGTTCCGATGCAAATCCAAGGGCTGACAGCTGCACTGCGGTAAGCTCTCGAGCAAGCTGAAGGGGAACAAATATTGGGGGAACCTCTGGTGAGCCGACATTGATATTGATCACTGGATCGCGGCGCATCTGTAAGCCCCGGCTATGCTCAATGAACAGACGGTTTAGTCGTTTTCTTAGCTCCATTTGGCAAATTGATGACATAAGGCCATTTCGCAGATAGCACACTACACTTGTTCGCGACCACATGGAGTCATGATTGTGAACTTCTGTGTTTCCATGCTCCAAGGAGGTGTCAAACAGCAGGACATCTCCAACTCGCATAGGAAAGGCTTTTCCAAGCTCTTTGACAGCCAAATGACACCCTGAAAAATCTCCGTCGATAACACACAAAACTCCAAACCCACCTCTGAAGTCCCCCGAATCTCTATGAGCTGCCGTTCTGAAGTTGCGATTGACAGTAATAGTACTGAAAACCGTATCCAGCAACCGAAACTTTTGAGGAATAGCGAGGTATTGTTGTCTGTGGTGGGGAGGAGCCTTCACCTGGTACAAATAGTCGAGTTTTCTTAACAACTCTGCACAGCTTTCTGCAACGGCATTGCCGTTCTTCCGAGAAAACTCTGTTTCTCGGCATTTGTGCTGCGTTGGGTTATTGAGATAGTCATAAAACCCAACAATTCCAGTATCAGGAGGCGTTCCACCATTAAGCTTGGCTCTTAGATTCTTTCTTGATGCAGCCTGCCCCAGAACCGATGCAGCCGAATGACAAATATCGAGAGGAATAGCATTCGGGATATAAACTGCAGCAAGACGATGATCCCCGCCTCTGGTGTCGTAGTGTTTTGATTCTGTCAAAGAAGAGACAAGAGGAAAATCGCTCTCTGAAAAGTAGTGTGCTGGCTCCTGCCCACCCGAATTGTCAACTGCCTCAGTTCCCGTTAAGTCTGACAACAACGGGTCACTTTCATCATTCTCAGCATCGACGGCATCACTCGAAAATATGGAATCATTTATGACAGTTTCCACAGGTGTCTCCACTGTAGATACCAATTCAGCACTGTCGTTGTGGCGGCTACGAATCTCCTCAATGATTTCCGTCATTGGTGAAACACAAGCAAATGGGTGAGCAAACTCCAGAAGCCCCATCTCCTCGTCATTCAGATCCTTCGCCCGGAGGCACAGTTCGCACATGCGCATCACAAGGTCAGCAGGATGATAGCACCTTGACACGTGCACACCACTATGGGGGACAAGAGGATATGGCCTAAGAAAGAGCGCCCTGCGGAAGTCTGCCCGCTGGGCATCGCCACTGCACAAGCAGTAGTTTCCACACGTCAGTCTAAGTTCTGGCTCTGGAAGCGGGAGCATTGGAAGAATTGTTAGTCCGTTTGGTGGACAACCCACAACATGCATCCCTCTGGAAGTAATCATATTAACTGCTGCCTCAACTTTTCGCACCATTGCAGGCCACAAAACAACTGCTTGCTCGCCGGAGCTCTCTACCCTAGCAAGAAGATCCTCAAGGGCATCTGCGAAATCACACTCGGCACCGGCATTCATGGCCCAACAGTGAATGAGACAGTACTACGAAGCTCTACTATGTGAACGAGGATCGGGCGTAGAAACAGAACAAGGTGCGAGACAACAAATGCATTCAAGAAACACCCCACGTTATTCGTTCCGCAATGCAAACAACTTCTCTTTAAAAGTCGTTATCAAGCAGTTAAAATTCTTCAGCATCTTAACCGACCAGCTGCAGCTGCTCTTAAACCTTATTACATATCTGCTCTCGAAAGCGCGGATTCAGAACGTCAAAGCTTCCAATGCCATATTCCAGTGAAGCATCAACAGCAGCCTCAATCGACTTTTCTGACACCTGTTTCCCAGTCATGGCCAAAAGTTTAATGCAATTGCAGACTCTAGCGGTATTGTGACGACACTCTGCATCATTTCCAGAAACCCCATCGGATGGCGAAACCCAAATATTTCCGTTCACACCCATTACCACCCGGCACAAGTACTTAGGAAACGAAACAAATTGATGTTTTGCGCGCTTCACTAGAGAAGGACTAATGGAAACTAAGTGTCCCGTTGATAACTTCCCATACTTGTCTGCAGCTCTCGTGTGCAACGAAACCACCCCGTCTGGAGTGACGCGTTGAACTTCGGCTGCAATGATATCGCTTTGATCAAACAAATGTCTCATGCCCAGCTCATCTCCTCGGCCGCGGCGTCTTAACATACCACCAGGTTCAGTTACGTTGGATAGAAGCATGACGCCAAATTGTGTTGAGTTCACGTCAACAAGCCACCTGTTCCCTGATACCTCCACAATTCTTCCGACAACAACATCTCCAATCTCTGGAAGGTACCGAGGAGATCTTCCCTTCACAGAGACTACTCTTCCTGTAACTTCTACGCGACCGCTGACAGCAGAGACAATTTCTCCCGCACCATCAACTAATAGGGCCTCGTTGTTTGGAGCACTTCCACTAAAAGTGTTGTATCCTCTTAGAAAAAGAGTATTTCCGTCACTTGATAATGCGTCGTGACGACCCCCACAAATAGTCTCACCAACAACTGCGATTTTGTCTTGCATTGTGCACCGAATACTGTTACCTACAAGAGTGAAAAGAAAATTAATGTAGTTCGATGATGTATTCATTAGCGGAGGACATTATAGTAGAGAGTCGACCCACAGCATTGGATAAGATACTCACGGTCAGTGATATACAGAAAGCGCTAATCATGGCGCACGCAGCTTCGAAAGACATCGCAGTGCCCCCACCACCACCAAACACATGGAAACAAGGGTAAGCCTGAACAACTGCCGCACCACACAGGAAGGGAAAGCCAGAATCCGGGGGGCACGACGAAAGCGGCGACGGAAAACCCTCCTTCCCCACCCGCTTCCCGCGCGAAATTTGGCAGGCGATTGGGGCGGGGAATTCAAAAATGCGCGAAGATGCATCGAGCACTCGCAATGGAACTCCCTTCAACCACGGAGATCAAATTCCCACACAAGCCACCGTGAAACCAACAGCCATTCGAATGATCCGGATCCGGCGGTTTCTTCTGCTGGCGCGCCGGCATCAAGTTGAACATTACAAGCGGTTGACCCCCCCCCCTGCGATCGGGGGAAGGGGTTTTGGCCGGCAGGAGCGCCCGCCGGAAATATGAAACCCCGGGACCTAAGGTTTTGGTTCTTTGCAATTGCGCCGCTTGTTTTTTGCTTTTGCCGCGGCTGCCGGCACTTCCCTCCGCCACCGGCCCCTTCCCCCGGGGAATCCGAGGCCCATCTTCCCTGAAATGCGTCCAATGGCTTTCATCGCACCCCGCATGCTTTGGTGTTCGCTTGATGTCCGGGGTTTGGCCGCCGTCGTGCGGTGCGTGTCCGTCGAGCGTTGGCGTTAGAGATCCCCGTCTCCAGGCTTGCGTGGGGTCAAGTACCCCCCCGCCCATCTTTTCCCCGCAGCCGCATTCCGCATTGTTCCGGCCACTCCTGTTAGGTGTCGACTCTGGGTGAACGAGCGGATCGCGCGGCCCCTACCAAGTTCCGACCACCTCTTGTCACAAGCCCCTCGTTTCGTTTCCATGCCGGCTTGCTGGCTTGCTGGCTTTCTCCGGCGCGGAAGGCGGTCCAGCAAGTTTTAATTACCTAGCCGTCTCTCGTAGATAATCTTAGTCAATTTGTCGCTGTCTGATGCTGCGAAAACTTGTTGCTAATACATGATTGTGGGACAGACGGTGCTCTCCGCTATTCGGTGGCGCTGCACCTCGTTGGTTTTTCTTGCGACGAGGGAGTGCATGCCTCTCGGATACCCACCCTTTGAGTACGTAGGTTCTGCTCCCTGCATACCGTTGACATCATCTCTCGGGGTTGCATGGTTGGACGGGACGAAGGATTGAAACGTTCAATTTCAACATTAATATTTCAAAGGCGCGAAGTTATTAGTAAGAACACATCTCTGCTTCGAACAATAAATTGGGAATTCTTCTTCATTTTGCCTCAATCGAAACAGCGGATAGTTCCGAACTCCAACAGGATCGGAGTTGGGGATTTAGTTACTCGTGCCATTGGCAACAACTTACTTACAATTGTACTTCTTGTTATCGGCACTGCTGTCACCCAACGTGCCCTACCCTACCATCTCTCTGCTCATCTTCCTACACTATCGCATTAAAGTGCATTTTATCGCTTCGAAAAAGCACACAACATCTTTTCATCCTCTCCCTCACTCACTCCCGTATTCAGCCTTCCTGCCGCCACTCATCCGCTATTTCCTTCCTACTGTCATGCGCCCCTTACTTCTACTCGCTGCTATACTCAATGTGCTGTACATGTGCGAAGCTTCTACTCGCCTTATCGGCAGTGGATACTTGTCGGATGTACCAAGCACACACGCACTCTCTATATATGCTGCAGGGGTCTCCATTCCTGCCTCGCAGTACAGCACTGCTTCCATGAGTTTCACCGTGTCGGTTTCAGGTACAGGAAGCCAACTGGGTTGGTCTGTATTCAGCAGCTTTTCGTCAATGGGTGATTTTGTGGGACTGTTTGGTCCTGCCGGGCACAACTTTGTCGATGACTTTTTCGCCCAAGCCATATCTACTTCGCAAGTAATTGTATTTGGACCGATTGCACAGACTCACGACACTGTATTTGACTCTTTTGCGTGGAATACACCGTATCTCTACTTCACTTACGCCGCTGAGCCTGCTCAAGCAGTTGGTCTGTTCATGCAGTTGGCGAAGGGTGACGTGTTTCCCACGAAGCAGCTTATGCTGACTGACAACTCTAACACTGGCATTGGCACACCTGCAAACCTCCTGTACGCCGCCCTTGCCCCGGCCTTTGGTGTGACTGTGACAACAACGATTGTGAATCCGTACAGTCAGTCGAACTACAACACCCTCATTGCTGCGAATCCCGGAATTGTGTATGTGTACTCCATGGCTGCGTACAATCAAGGCACTGTGACGTGGTACAAGTCCATGATGGCTGAGACGTCGTTGATCAATAACAATGCGACGCTTGGCATGACATACGAGATGCAGTACCAGGTACTGCAGGCCTATGCCAGCATTGCTGCATCACAGTCCAAGGTACTGCGCCCCGAGAACATTGTTTCTGCGTCTCTGATTCCTGGAGTGGACTCGACTGAGTATGCTGCATCTCAGGACTTCCTTGCCTCAGCGAACCCGACTGGCCTCTCTATGTGCGAGCAGAATGCGTGGATGGCTGGATGGTTGAATGGGTTTGCGATGATGCAGGCGCTGACGAAGTACAGCCAAACCTTCGGTAACAGGGTGACGTTCTTCGCGAACCTTCTTGCTGCGCAAGCCACGTTTGCTGTGTCTGACTTCTTCTTTGGGGAGTTTGGACCTTCAACGAGCTGTGGAAACGTTGTTACGTCGCAGTATGGTGTGTGCAACTGCCATCAGACTGGTCACAATCTGTGGTTCCAGCGGTTTGTGAAGACGAGCAGTGGCTACGATGTTGCGACCATTCCTGGAGCGTTGTACCAGTATGGGTTTGGGAAGTGCACGAATGTTGCGGTGCCGAATCAGTGGGCCACTCCTCCTGTGCCGTATAGGCAACTGATCACGATGCCAATACCTGTCCATGCTGTAGGGTTTAGCTTATCTGATGGCGGTGACAGCGCGATGATTGGGTCTGTGTGTAGTGAGATGTACAGTGCTTTTGCACGTTTATCGAATGCGACTCTGTACTGGCACCATTCCGATCACGCGTTCCGCAGCTACTGCTTGAGTACGACAGCGAGTGGAGCATCCTCTGCGCTGGCGACACACACAACAAACTACCGAACGACGACACTGATGGGTGTGATTCCGGACACCATTGTGGGTACGAGTGCGACATCGAGTATGCTGGTGCTGGACTTCATGCCTGAGACCACTCAACCGCGGATTTCACAGGCCAACCTTGTGTACCTTTTTCCGACTGTGGACCAGGAGCTGTACGTGCTGGCGTCGTACGTGAGCAAAGTGGCGCAGACAAGTACACCCACTGTGTGTGCTGTTGTGAAGAGTAGCAGTGTGTCTGCTGCGACTGTGGAACTTCTGAGCAAGACCCTTGCCACCTTTAAGGTGAGTGTGGATGCGAAGAATGTTGTGCAACCCACGGGTGGACTTGGGTCCAACATACCTGCGGCATGCACGCTAACGTTTGCGATTGGTGTTGCGGACAGTGATGTTGCTGGTATTGCTGCGTATGTTAAGTCTAATGCCGGTGCTTCCGTGCTTTTGTCATTTGATGATGTGACGAAGGTGTACACCACACTTGTCAGTGCGTTTTCCGGAGCTGCTGCGTCTGTGACGGGTCGTGTTGTGTTTGCGACGAACCTGCCAATGTGGACTGGGACGATGCTGTCGTCAAGTGCCTTGGGTGACAGCGAGGCGCTGAGCAGCGTGGATGAGTTTGTGCGGACGCTTCCGCCTGTAGCTCAGACCCCTGCTGCTGTGCGTGCGTTCATTGTTGCGATGGTGTACGACCGACTGACTATGGGTTCGCAGTGGGCACTTCCTGATGTGCAGTCTGCTCTGTATGGCAATGGAACGGTTGCGGCTGGTGGTATGAGGTTTGGTCCGTACGGCACTGGCGCGGTGTGCACTTCCTTTGGTATGTCCAGTGGCAGCACCTGTGTGACGAACTTTGGTGCTCAGAACATATCTGTGTGGTCGTTCAGTGCGGTTGTTGCTCAACAATCTGGATCCACCCCGCTTCTGCCTGCAGTGACTCCGTCATTGGCGTACTCTGCGTCCAGTGTGTCTGCCTCCATGTCGCATGGCTCGATTGCGGCCGTGGCTGTGAAGGCGCCTGCATTGCTTGATGGGGAGAAGACGGAGGATGGTGTGGACCTATTGAATGAGTGCATCCCATTCTCAGACTCGAGTGTGCAGGCTGAAGTGACAACTGCTACAACTAGTACTACTACTACTACTTCTACTACTACTACTACTACTACGACCATTCGGCCTTCTGCGTCTTCAT